>MU765636.1:50395-95286 GCA_026770625.1 Nicotiana glauca | reverse complement strand
AAAGTATACCGGTCCAGCATAATATGCTAGAGTTCGTACACAAATGCACCAGAACTCCCGTATATTATACTGGACCGGTCCCTGTTGTAACAAAATAGTGGCTATTTTTCATTGACTTGGTAAACACTGGCTATTTTTCATTGACCAGTATGAAAACTGGTTATACCATGATATTTTAACCTTTTCTCCCCTTCAGCCCTTTCATTACTAAATGGCCCTAGCCCATTATGAATTCAAATATATGAATTTCAGTTTTAATTTGCATATCTTTGTTCCATTTTAAGGAGAAAATTAGATACATCTCTTCTAAAGTCGTGTAGGGTATTGTGTTTCCTAATTTATTTTGTGAAGACCCTGATCTTTGGTAAAAGGATAAAAACACAAATAGACAAGATTTAAGAAAATTTTATAAAATCCTAGCAGCAATCCATAATTAACAAATATAGCAGCTAATTAGTTACATCCCTTAATAAAACCTCTAAATCTTGACCATGAATATACGTTAAAAAAAATTCCAAGTGTTTCACTTCCTAACAATCCTTCCATAGAATTAGGACATTAAATCCTCAACAACTCCTATAATCAAGGCACCCTGGACTTCACACTTCCTCAATTTCATGCCATCATAGAAATTAAAAAAATAGAATATATACCATGTATTTTGAAGACAAAAGTATATACTATTATTATACCTAAATACAATTAAAATACATGGAATATTATATTCATTTAATTGTATTAACTAGGTATAAAAATTGTATGTACTTTATTTTCAAAATGCGTGGTATATTCTATTTATCTAATTGGGTTTAGTGAATATGTACTTTATTTGGATATTATCCACCATTTTGAGGATACTATTATGGTATAATTGAGCAACTAGTGTGAGAAAATTTCTCTAGAAACGTATGATTTTTTTTTTTTACAGAAGTGAGAAGAAATATATAAGCAAATCTCCTTTTTTATATCCCTTAAGTAAATAAAAGAAGAGTTGTGTGAACCCTTGACTTATAGATTAGTTTATTTTTTAAACTGTGAGGAGAGAGCGGGTGAAAGAAAAATAAGGATAAAAATCAGATCTCTTAATTTGTGCAATCAGTTATATGTATAATTTTTATAATGTGCTAATATTGTAAAAAAAAATTGTTATATATGAAATAAACTGTAAGTGATTGTGACGACCCGACCCGTCATCTTATGAGTTACCGCCCCGTTTCTCCCACAATATGCTTCTCTATGTTTCAATATCAGTATTTGAGGTGATCGGGTAGAATTGGATTGGTTTTAGATGGAAATGAGACACTTAACCTCTTAGGAAACACACAGTAGTTTAAAGGCTCAAACATGCCTCCTCACTTAAAACAGCACATTGTTTAGCATGACTTACATGTACTAGTTATGGTCTAAATTAAATTTAAGCATTAAGGCAGGCTGATTTATCACATATTTTCAAATAAGAAGTCTGAATTAGGCCTGCCTGCTGGTTGTAATTATCAAAGACTGTTGCAATGAATTAATTACCTAGAGGTTTGCCTAGGTGAGACCTATAGGCATGACATCTAACAATGCAGAAAGGCATACAGACTTTAAGGAAGAATTACTGATTTTAGACAAAACGAAAGCTCTGCAGATTTTAAACGACATTATTACCGATTTTAGACTTGTAGATGAAATAGACGGATCTAATTCAACTGGTTACTCCTATAGGCATGATTTCTAAGCGTTATTGATTTTAAAAAAATTATCGGGATGCAAATATCCTATAGGCATGGTATCTAAGATGCAACTTGTTATTATTTTTAAACCTATAAACTGTTTGCCTAATGACATGTATATGCAGCAGTGCAGAAACTTACAAACATGATTTCTATATGCAGAAATGCAGAAACTTAGAGACATGGTTTTCTATATGCAGAAACTTAGAGACATGATTTCTAGTACGATAATGAAATAACTTATAGGCAGAATTTCTACATGTAAAACACAACTTATAGGCAGGATGGCTAATGCAGTAATGTAACAGCTTATAGGCAGAATTTCTACATGTAGTGCACAACTTATAGGTAGGATTTCTACATGAGATGCATAAGCGAAAGAGCAGGCTATGATTGCAAAGAGTAAATACCTAAAGCAGGATGTCTACCCATATGCATACATGAGTGACCCTCCCTTTTTCACTAGAACCCCATAGATATTAAAAATTATTCCAGACCCGAATGAATCAAAAAAGATAAAATTACATCAGAAATTAAAGATTCCAACCAATGAGAGCCTAATTCAGACCCCGGGTCTGAAATATGAAATAAACTAACTTCCAAAAATCAGATTTCCAAAGCCTTTCTCTTATTTGGGATGTGTCAAAGTTCCAAGGAGTTTCAAGAGCTCCAGGCAGTGTCTACACTCCAAATATCATTACAGGATCATAGTGAAGTATGGAAGAGCCAGCCTTGGAATGTCCAAGTTTAGAGGGAACTCAAGGTCCCAAGGCAAGGCTCATAGGAGGTGGGTGCAGAACTTAGAGGCTAGGAGTAAGTGTAAGTGCAATAGAAGGGAATTAGGGATGGCCCTGGCAGGTTGGTGGTCATGCCCATCAATTGGGATGCTGGCACACCCCTAACCAACCTGTCAACTTTAAAATTGGAGAGTTAGGACCTATTAAAGGTCAGGTTCAGCCCTGGATAGCAATTTGGATGCTGCTAGGCTATACTTTTACTCAGCACACATAGGGGAGTGGGGTATGGGGATTTATACTAGAAGCAGGATACAATGAAAGAGCAGGCAAAGGGGCATACCCAGCGATGAGACATACTGGCACACCTTCCAGCCTACTTAGAGGTTAGCGGGGGCAAAACTTAGATCATGGACAACAATTCTTGTTGCCATGCCCTAAGTACCCACTCACAAACACATAAAGGGGGTAATGGGATAGGGAGCAATTATTCACAAAGAAGAGAAGCAGGCAATAGCATATAGTCAAAAAATGTTAAACTCTACAGAGAAAAGAAAGTGGACACGGGTAATAGGACTTGTAAATAAACACATTGGGGTGAGGCTGAAAATTAAGTTAGGACATACCAGTTTTAAAGAGACAAGTAAAGAGAAGCAATAGCCTTGTAAAAGCCAAAGTGCAGGCAAGAAGCAAGAATACTATAAGTTCAGAAGAGAATTGTGATTGTGTAGTTTTTTAGAGTGTTCCATCATCTTGAGGAAAGAAAGGTATGTATTTATAGTGTGAAAGTCAGGAGAAATAAGGTAAGAAAATAACTGAAGTCTGATTGTCAATCAATCACATAAGACTCCCTCTAATTAAGGGATTCAAATTCAAACGGGTATGAACCAATTTAATAAAAGAAATTAATCAAACCCTTTGTGCAAAGTAGAAAATTAGAGGCAAATACATAAAGGTTATTTAAGGATAGGGTTTCTGAAAGTACACGGTTTGTATAAATAAGGCAAGTGGATCATCTAATAGCCAGGCAATCGGAGATCAAAGATTTAGTATGAATGAACTAAGTCAAAAAAAAGTGGAAAAGGTTTTAAATCAATAAAAATTAGTAACAATCAATTAGACCTATTAAAAAGGATTCTGAATCAATTACTAGCTTGAAAACCTCTTTGAAGAAAAAATCATCATATATAAAAGCATACAGACACGTTAAATATGAAGAAATTTTTCATGCTATTCAATAGAAGAGTCTAGTGTAGTGGAATCAGAATTGTGTGCAAACGAGAAAGATTCACACTTATAAATAAGTCCTAGTCTGATCATATAACCAAACTCGGAGGAAATCCCCCAAATTCTAGGGATTCTGACTCGAGTCAAATACATAGATGAGGAGGCAACAGGCTTAGAGATTTCTTTTCAGAAACTCATGAGAAAACATGCAAACAAGTAGAAAAGATTAATCAAATAGAGTGAAGAAGCTAATTCGAAGCATAATGAGAGAACAACTGATAGTGGAAGAAACAGTAGAAGAAACACATGCTTAAACAAGTGTTTTTAGGAGAAAACTTTAAACACGGTAAGAATAGAAGGAATACTTAAGAACATGGTAGAAGGATACAATAGGAGAACACATCACATCATAGAGAAAGAAGATAGCACAACATAGTGAAAAAACATGTGAGAACATAGCATAGAAAACATAATAGAAGAATATAGAAGGATGAAGTATAAAACTCAGTAAAAGAATACACAAGAACATAGTGGAAAAAGTATAAGAACACAGTAGAAAGCAAGTGAGAACATGATATAGGAAACACAGTAAAAGAAACAACACGAATAATAAAGAAGGAAAATCATAGAACACTTAAACATTGTCCAGAAAACCCTAATCGAAAAAGAAGGAGTTTGAAAGTAATTTTCAAAAGAAAAATTAGGGAAATCGTTTGAAAACTCAAGCATAGCATAGATACTCAACGAATCTAAAAGAATCGGAGAAAAAACTCGTAGGGTTAGGGTTTAAGAGGAACCCTAGGATGAGAAAGACTTGGAAAAGGTCCGATCTAAGTCAGATAAGGTCGGAATCAGACTCAGGAGGCTCGGATACGCCGGAGCAAGGCCGGAGATGGCCTCAAACCTCGAGTCGGCGAAGGTCTGAGTGCAAAATTTTGAGGTCTGGCCTCGAATCTTCAGGCATCAGGCACATGAGGGTAATAGGAGGTGAGTATAGGTTGTCCATGGCCTGAGAAGCCATGGATTCCGGCGAGTTTGGGGTTGAAAGTGGTAGAAGGAGATTAGGGTTTCGAGAGAGTTCGAGAGAGTTTGAGAGGGTTTGGGATTCAAAGGCGGCTATCAGAATGCAAATGAGGGATTAGGGTAGGTCTTTTGGGTTAAAAAAGGTATGGTATAATCTTGGTCGTTGATCAAGACGATCAACAGCTTGGATTAAAAGAAGGGACCGGGCGGGTTTTCAATTGGGTTGGGGGTCGGGTTTAAATAAAAATTGGGTTGGGGGACGGGTTTAAATAAGAATTGGTTGGCGTAATTTTGAAATTGAAATTGGGTTGATTTGGGGGGGGCTAATTTTAGGCCAAAATTGAAATAATTGGGGCTGAATTTCAAAAAGCCACTTTTCCCTTTTTGTTTTATAAAATAGTGAAAATGATTTTAAAAGCACTTAACTAATTAATAATATATAAATATTAATTAAAAATATTGGGACCAATTTTATAATTATAAAATACTATTAATTCGCAAAACAGGCTATAATTGCAATTATATGCAATTTAGCTTTAAAAATACCAAATAAATATATAACAAATATACAAAAAAGCACCTTAATTATATTTTGGTATAAATATGAGAATAAAATAAGTTATTCACTAAAATAATAATCTTGGGAATAATTATTGGATTTTTGTACTGTTAAAGCAAACAATAAATTAATTTTAAAACCTTTAAAAGTTGGGAAAAAATACTAAAACAGTTGGGTATGCTTATATATATATATATATATATATATATATATATATATATATATATATATATATATATATATATATGTTATTTTGAAAGTATTTTGTATACAAAAATACATAGGGAAAAATTGGGTATCAATAGTGCTCGGACTGTCCGTCCGTCTAGGGGTGAAATTCTATGCTCAACTCCACCCGAGTGCCTAACTCCTGCTGCACGGCTCTCTAGAACCGCAATGTAAACTGAGTACCTATGTCCGAAATATTAGAAACTAGAATACCATGCAAAAGGACGATCTCCCGGATAGAAATCTCCGCCAACCGCTCTGATGAATAAGTGGTACACAAAGGAATGAAATGAGCGGACTTGGTCAGCCGATCCACAATAACCCAAATGGCATCAAACTTCTTCAAGGTCCGTGGGAGTCCAGATACAAAGTCCATGGTGATGCGCTCCCATTTCCACTCCGGAATCTCTATCTACTGAAGCAACCCACCTGGGCGCTGGTGCTCATACTTCATGTGCTGACAGTTGAGGCATCTAGACACATAACCAACTATATCTTTCTTCATCTTCCTCCTCCAATAGTGCTGCCCCAAGTCCTGATACATCTTCGCGGCACCCGGATGGATGGAATACCGCGAACTATGGGCCTCTGCTAGAATCAACTCTCGAAGCCCATCAACATTGGGAACACAAATCCGGCCCTGCATCCTCAATACCCCGTCATCTCCGATGGTCACATCTCTGGCATCTCCACTCTGAACCTTGTCCTTAAGGACAAGCAAATGAGGGTCTTCATATTACTGCTCCCTAATACAATCAAATAAGGAAGACCGGGAAACCACACAAGCTAGAACCCGACTGGGCTCCGAAAGATCCAATCTCACAAGCTGGCTGGCTAAGGCCTGAACATCCATCGCCATAGGCCTCTCTGAAGCTGATAAATATGCCAAACTCCCCAAACTCTTCGCCCGGCGACTCAAGGCATCTGCCAACATATTGGCCTTGCCCGGGTGATACAGGATAGTGATATCATAATCCTTCAGCAACTCTAACTACCTCCTCTGATGCATATTTAGATCCTTTTGCTTAAGTAAGTGTTGCAAGCTCTGATGGTCAGTATAGATCTCACAAGGCACACCATACAAATACTGATGCCAGATCTTTGAGGCATGAACAATGGCAGCTAACTCAAGGTCGTGGACAGGGTAATTCTTTTCATGTATCTTCAACTGTCTGGACGCGTAGGCAATCACCCTACCATCCTGCATCAATACCGCTCCAAGGCCAACTCTCGAGGCATCACAATACAGTATAAGACTCTGACCGGTAGGCAACATCAAAATTGTGGTTGTAGTCAAAGCTGTCTTGAGCTTTTGAAAGGTTGCCTCACACTCCTCTGTCCACTGAAATGGGGCACCCTTCTAGGTCAATCTAGTTAAAGGGGCCGCAATCGATGAAAATCCCTCCATGAAGCGACGGTAGTAGCCCGTCAAACCAAGGAAACTGCAAATCTCTATAGCTGAGGACGGCCTGGTCTAACTCTGTACGACCTCTATCTTCCTCGGATCTACCCGAATATCCTCACTCGAAATCACGTGGCATAAGAATGCCATAGAACACAGCCAAAACTCACATTTTTAGAACTTTTTATATAACTTCTTCTCCCTCAAGGTCTGAAGCACGGTCCTCAGGTGTTGCTCATGATCTTCCCAACTCCGGGAATACACCAGAATATGATCAATAAAAACAATAACGAACGAGTCAAGATATGGTCTGAACACACTATGCATCAAATGCATGAAAAATGCTAGGACATTGGTCAGCCCAGATGACATAACAAGGAACTCGTAATGACCATACTGAGTCCTGAAGGCAGTCTTTGAGATATCTGGCTCCCGAATATCAAACTGATGGTAACTTAAGCGCAAGTCAATCTTAAAAAACACGTGTTCGCCCTGAAGCTGGTCAAACAGATCATCAATACGAGGCAAAGGATAATGGTTCTTCACTGTAACCTTGTTCAATTAGCGTTAATCAATACACATACACATAGAACCATCCTTCTTCTTAACAAATAACACAGGAGCACCCCACTATGAAACACTGGGTCGAATAAAACCCTTTTCAAGCAATTCCTGCAACTGATCCTTCAACTCCTTCAACTCAGGAGGAGCCATACGATACGGAGGAATGGAAACGGGCTGAGTGCCCGGCAACATATCAATGACAAAATCAATATCTCTATCGGGTGGCATGCTCGGAAGATCAGTTGGAAACACATCGGGATAAGCCCGTACCACTGGAACCGAATTAACAGAAGGGGTATCAGCACTGACATTTCTCACATAATCTAAATACGCGGCACACCCCTTCTCAACCATACGCTGAGCTTTAAGAAAAGAGATAAATCTACTGGGAGTGTGATCTAAAGTACCACTCCATTCAATATGCGGAATACCTGGCATAGCCAGCGTCACGGTCTTGGTGTGACAATCAAGAATAGCAAAATGGGGCGACAACTAGTCCATGCCCAAAATAATGTCAAAATCAACCATACCGAGTAACAATAAATCCGCTCTGGTCTCAAAACTATGAATAATAACCAAACATGACCGATAAACGCGGTTCACAATAAGAGAATCCCCTACGTGAGTAGAAACATAAACGGGGGCACTCAAAGAATCCCGAGGCAGACCCAAATATAGAGCAAAGTAAGAAGACACATAAGAATAAGTAGAGCCCAGATCGAATAGAACCGATGCCTCTCTGTGACAAACCATTATAATACATGTAATGACGGAGTTGGAGGCAAAAACCTTGGTACGAGCAGAAATAGCATAATATTTGGCCCGGCCCCTCTCTCGAATGCAACCTCTATCTCCCTGACCTCCACCCCTAGCTGGCTGGGTAGGTAGGGTAGCAGCTGGAGCTGTGATCATGGCCTGAGAACTCTGAGGAGCACGATGTGGCTGAGCAGTCTGTGAATATGCACCCCTACCAAGTCTGGGGCAGTCCCTAACCATGCGGCATGTATCGCCACACTCGAAACAAGTTCTGGGAGGACACGGTGGTTGTGACTGACTAGGGCCAGGTCTGTTGGACTGACCTCTGGAAGCACCGCGCGCAGGAGGCAAGCTAGAAACTGGAGGTGCATAGTAAGGCTCATGAGGTGTAGGCGGAGGTGGAGCACTGCTGGCTACTGGAAGAGCTGAATGGATAGGGTAACCTGCATAACCTCTGCCATAAGGACTTGATGATGTGGTACAAGCACCAAGGTCCTCTTGGCCTCCCTCTCCCCTTGCTCCCTGGCGAGCATAACCTCAATCCTCCTAGGAATTCTCACTACCTGCTGATAAGGAATGTCCATCTCCAACTCTCAAGCCATGCTAGATCTGATGGGTGGGATAAGACCCTCAATGAACCTGCGAACTCTCTCCCGAACTGTAGCAACCAAGGCTGGTGCATGCCTGGCCAATCTGGTATAGCAGATAGCATACTCCAAAACGGTCATAGCACCCTGGCGCAAATGCTCAAACTTTGTGCACCATGCGTCCCTGAGACTCTGCGGTACAAACTCGCTCGTGAACATATTTGAGAACTAGGTCCAAGTCAGTGAAGCAGCCTCGACTGGAATGTCTATCTCATAAGTGCGCCAACAATCATAGGCGACTCCCTGAAGCTGAAAAGCAGTGAAAGAAACCCCACTGGACTCCACTATGCCCATAGTGCGAAGAATACGGTGACACTCCTCTATAAATCCCAAGGCATCGTCTGATGCTAATCCACTGAATACTGAGGGATCATACTTCTTGAACCTCTCAAGTCTCCGCTACTCGTCCTCTGAAGTAGCTGACCCGTCCTCGGGCAGAACTGGCACTGCAGGCGGTGAAGGAATAATCTTGGGAGCTTGCTCAACCTGCACTCGCTGCTCAGGAGTACAGACAGCAGGAGTCTGTGCTCCTCCCCGGCCTGGGATGTGGCTGTAGCAAGGGGAAGCAACCCTGGCTGAGTCAAGGTGGTGTACATACTCATGAACTGAACCAAAGTCTCCTGGAGAGCTGGAGTAGTAGTGGTAGTAGTAGGCATGCCAGGTGCGCGTCCTCGACCTCTCCCCCGCCCACGGCCTGTGACGGCTGCAGGAGGGGGCGCGGGTGCCTGATAATCTCGAGTAGCATGTGTCCTCACCATCTGTGAGAGAATAGAAGTTAGAAGTTTAGAATTGATGTCAAAAATATCGCACGACAAGGAATTCAAATGAAATGAAGATTTTTCCTAAACAGTTACATAGCCTCTCGTAGATAAGTACAGACATCTCTGTACCGATTAGCGAGACTCTAAATAACCAGCCTGTGTTCTGTGACTCCTCTGAACCGAGAGCTCTGATACCAACTTGTCATGACCCCAGTTCTCCCTCCGTGAACATGTTGTGATGGCACCTAGTCCCTATGACTAGTTAAGCCTAATAATGCGGAAAATAATATAACTTGCGGAAACATTTAATTAAAACAAGCAAAATTAGAAGGAAACGGTATATAAGTGCCACCTGGCATATGCAACTCAAAAAAAATAAGTCACGGAAGTCTAAAATCTTATCCCAAAACCCGAAAACTCACAGGAACCATAGGCTAATAGAAATGTAATACGCTGCTCTAACTCTAAAATGTCTAAACAACTAAAAGAAAAGGATAGATTAACTACTAAAGCTGGAACAGAATAGAGACTCCTGGTCTGCGGACGCGGCAGATATACCTCTAAGTCTCCGCTAGATCTCTCCGCCTCGAGGATAGTGCGCTTGAGTGGAGATACCTGGATCTGCACATGAAAAACATGCACAGAAGGGGCATAAGTACACCACAGCGGTGCTCAGTAAGTGCCAAGCCTAACCTCGGTTGGGTAGTGACGAGGAAGGTCAGTGCCCTACTAAGGTTAAACAATATAATATGAATTAACAATATGAAAACTGACAGTAATAATGAGTACAACAGTGAGAATAGACAGGTTAAACAGGGCAATAACAACTACACAAAGAACAGAGTAAACACGGAACATGTATAGCTCAATACCAAATGGTAACAATGAGGATCTCCTAGGATACCATCCTGTAGTGCTTTTTCTCAACTGTCCAGTGGATCTCCCGGGATACCGTCCCGTAGTCCATCACATGTGTAAATCCGAAGGATCTCCCGGGATACCGTCCCGTAGTCCAACTATCAATGTGCGGGGGGATCTACCGGGAATCTAACCCGTAGTCCCAAAGAAAAAGTGCAGTGGGATCTACCGGGAATCTAACCCGTAGTCCCAAAGTAAAAGTGCAGGGGGATCTACCAGTAATCTAACCCATAGTCCCAAAGTAAACAAACAAGGAGGGGGAGCTACCGGAATCCCACATCCGCAGTCCCAATGTAAATGCACAACCACAACTAGAGGATACTCAGGAATGAAGTACAAAAGACAATCAACATGTAGTACTAGCCTAGCATGCATCACGTAGTACAGTCAAGGAAACTTAAACAATTAGGCAAGTTGAATCAGCTAAACATGTTTTCCTAATCTAACACAGGTTATAATTGCAAGTAAAATAAGGCAAATATAAAGGAAACTCAGTCTCAATATCTTAAGTAAAAACCAGAATTTCAACAATTGGCTCAAGTACGTGCTCGTCACCTCTCGTACAAGGCACTGAAATACCAAATAACAAATCCTAAGGGGAAAGGTCCCCCACACAAGGTTAGGCAAGACACTTACCTCGAACCGGCTCAAAATCAACTAGAAATCACGCCTTTGCCATGAGTATCCGACTCCAAATGGACCAAATCTATTCAATTCAATTACATATCATAAATAACACCTCAAACAATAGATTCTACTATTTAATTTAAAGCTAAGATGCAAATTTAGGTAAAATGACCAAAATGCCCCTCAGGACAACGTCTCAGAATTGGATAATTTTTACATTTTACGATAATAAAGAATTTGAGTACTTAGATGAACCATTTGGTTTCAAACCAAGTGGGGGAGTCTTACTACTAGTCCTATTTATCGAAAATGTATGGACATAGTACAAATTTGTGATACAGTTACGAATTTGTTAAGAAAAACGTCACAAGTGAGGGGAAGTAAAACCCCTTAATCATCAGAGGTGACCGGAGGATCATTTCATCTCCAATGATTTTCGCAACATCAACGTCCTTCTTGGTTATGAAGCACCAAACCAATAGAGCTCGTAAGCTGTTCATATCTGACGTGTTGCCCGTGGGCAATAACCTGCTGCAAATAATGGTGAACCAGCATTTAACCTCCTATGTGAATGACTTGGAATGAAAGGGTTATGTACTCCTGTATCCAAACTGTCCGTCCCCCTGAGTATATTGACTCAATCAGAGTGTCCCAATCGACCCCTGGGGAATTGTGGTAATAATCAGTTTCACCAGTGAACAGAGGTAGCTGCAAGACCTGGCGAATCTTCAGTAATGAGGTATCTACCACTTTGCCCCTCACAACCACAGAATGGCACATATGTTCCAGGCAGTTCGCATAGAACTCCCGGACTATCATTGGGTTGGCCGTTTCAGGTTCCTCGAACAAGAATTTCATCCCCATCCGTCTGATTTCCTCGTACATGTCAGGTTTTTCTACACGGAGGGTAGCCCTGTCAATAGCAATCTCAAGGACAAAGATCTTTGTCGCTTTAGCATAAAACCTGTCCTCTGCCTCCTCTGACACGAACCGGGTGGCATCATACATCGGCAATTTGGAAGTGCTTTCCGAGTTCCGATGCTTCTTTAGGGCCATAGTACCTGGGACCCGTCTGACCTAATGCAGTCCCACCGCGGTTATGCCACGATCGCGGTGACCATATTTAGAGAGCGTCTCTGATCACGGTCCTACCGAGGTTACGCCGTGACCGCAGTGAACCATCTTCAGAGAGGGTCTCTGACCGCGGTTACGCCGTGATCGCGGTGAGTCTGTTCCTGGATGCCAATTTTGGGGTTCTTCTCATTGTTTTGCCCCTTAGGCACTATTTTTACCTCTTTTAATGCCTACCTTACCCCTGTTATGCCTAGGCTCGTGATCCAAAGTCCTCCGCATTATCCTGCATATATAAAATATGTTAGAAATTATACTATCGTGGGTTGCCTCCCATGAAGCGCCTGATTTAATGTTGCGACACGTTGCAGCACGAGCGTAATTAATATTTGCTCAACCTCTTTTTTTACATGACATTACATACTACACTTACAACACATTCATGGGTTGCCTCCCACGCAGCGCTTGATTTAACGTCGCGGCACAACGCACGTGAGTGTATTTAAGGCTCGCTCGACCTCTGAGGTTCAGTCAGGTGGATCTCATACCCTTCCTTTGGTTCGTTCATGCCCACATATAGTTTCAATATCTGCCCATTGACTCTAAACATACGAGAGTCTTTCTCTGCGGCAATCTCTACAGCACTTGAAGGGAATACTTCAATCATTCAAAACGGTCCAGACCATCTTGACTTAAACTTACCAGGGAACAGCCGTAATCTTGAGTTATAGAGCAACACCATGTCCCCGAGTTTGAAATGTCGTTCAACAATATTTTGATCGTGTAACCTCTTCATTCTTTCCTTGTACAATATTGTGCTCTCAAAAGCAAGATGTCTGAACTCATCAAGCTCATACAAATCAGTGATTCTAGTTGTGTCTGCAGCCTCAATATCTAAGTTCAGCTGCTTTAATGCCCACCACGCTTTATGTTCAAGTTCCACTGGCAGGTGACATGCCTTTCCAAACACTAACTTATATGGTGACATACCAATTGGTGTTTTAAAAAAGCAGTTCTGTAGACCCAGAATGCATCTTCTAGCTTTCTCGCCCAATCAGTTCTTGTGGCGTTCACAGTCTTGGTTAACACACTCTTTATCTCTCTGTTGGATACTTCAACATGCCCACTAGTTTGCGGGTGATAAGGGGTAGCCACCTTGTGGCGTACATCATACTTTGCAAGCAACTTCTCGAAGGCTCTATTATAGAAGTGAGTGCCTCCGTCACTGATAATCGCTATTGGTGTCCCAAATCGGGTGAATATGTTCTTTTTCAAAAATCCCACCACTACTCTTTCATCATTAGTGGGCAACGCAGTAGCTTCTACCCACTTGGACATGTAGTCCATAGCAACAAGTATGTATTTATTGCTAAAGGAGCTGACGAAGGGCCCATGAAATCAATCCCCCAGACATCAAACACTTCCACCTCTTAAATCGGGTTCATGGGTATCTCGTGGCGATGCGAGATGTTCCTAGCCCGCTGAAATTCATTGCAGCCCTTCACCCATAGGTGTGCATCTCTAAACACTGTTGGCCAAAACAGCCTGGCCTCAAGCACTTTCGCAGCTGTCCTGACCACTCCAAAATGTCCTCCATATGCTGATGCATGACAAGCCTACAAAACAGAAGATTGTTCTATCTCGGGGACATACCTCCAGATCATATTGTCAACACATATTCTAAACAGATAAGGTTCGTCCCAATAATACATGTGGCTATCACGATAAAACATTTTTCTTTGGACAAATGAAAGGTCAGAAGGAACTATACCACTGGCCAGATAATTAGCAAAGTTTGCATACCATGGCGCTTCCTCAAGACTAGTAGCGAGCAGCTGCTCGTCTAGAAAAGTTTCCAAAATGTCCTCAACCTCAACCGCCTTTTCAGCTCCCTCAAGTCGAGATAGATGATCAACAACTTGATTCTCTGTGCCCTTACGGTCACGAATTTCAAGGTCGAATTCTTGCAGTAGCAACACCCAACGAATCAGGCACGACTTACACTTCTTCTCAATCAAGTACCTCAGAACTGCATGGTCAGTGTATACAATTACCTTATAACCAATCAGATATGATCTGAACTTGTCAAAAGCAAACACCACAGCCAACATCTCCTTCTCAGTGATAGTGTAGTTCAGTTGGGCTCCACTCAGCGTTCTACTAGCATAGTATATTGGATGCATCAGCTTGTCTTTCCGCTGTCCCAGCACTGTCCCCACTGTGTAGTTACTAGCATCACACATGAGTTCGAACGGTTGCTCCCAGTCGGGGGAAACTATGATAGGTGCTGTGACCAGCCTCTTTTTCAGCTCCTTGAATGCAACCCTGCAATCATCAGAAAACAAGAAAGGGTGATTTTTTTCTAACAACTTACAGAGAGGATTGGCAATTTTAAAGAAGTCTTTTTATGAATCTCCGATAAAAACTGGCATGCCCGAGGAAGCTTCTGATTGCTTTGACTGAAGTTGGAGGGGGTAACTTTGCTATCACATATACCTTAGCACGATCTACCTCAATTCCTTTGCTTGACACCTGGTGTCCCAAGACTATGCCCTCTTGTACCATAAAGTGGCACTTCTCCCAATTCAGAACCAGGTTAGTCTCGATACACCATTTTAGCACACGAGTCAGATTTATCATGAGTTCCCCACCATTGAGAAGTCATCCATGAACACCTCTATTATATCCTCTACCATGTCAGTGAATATGGCCATCATGCACCATTGGAATGTGGCGGGTGGTTGCATATGCCAAAGGGCATCCTCCGAAAGGCATAAATGCCATACGGGCAAGTGAAAGAGGTCTTCTCTCTGTCCTCCGGTGCAATGGAGATCTGATTGTACCCTGAGTACCCATCCAAAAAATAGAAATGTGACCTCCCTGCCAATCTGTCTAACATCTGATCAATGAAGGGAAGTGGGAAGTGGTCTTTCTGGGTGGCTAGATTTAACTTTCGATAGTCCATGGAAATTCTCCAGCCCGTGACGGTTCTTGTAGAGATCAATTCATTGTTATCATTCTTAACTACCGTCATGCCACCCTTTTTAGAAACACATTGAACTGGGCTAACCCAGCTGCTGTCAGAGATTGAGAAAATGATTCCCGCATCTAACCACTTGATTAATTCTTTCTTCACCACTTCCTTCATATTGGGGTTCAACCTTCTTTGGTGTTCCCTGGAAGGTTTTTATCCCTCTTCCAACAGAATTTTGTGCATACAGTAGGCGGGTTTGATCCCCTTTATGTCTGTCATGGTCCACCCAATGGCAGTCTTGCACTCCTTAAGTACTAGCAACAGTTATTGAGCCTATACATCTAACAAACTAGATGAGATAATAACAGGTAATGTGGATTTAGGTCCAAGAAATTCATACCTGAGATGGGCGGACAATGGCTTTAACTCCAACTTTGGTGGTTCTTTGATTGATGGCTTCGCTGGAGGAGTTTCTCGATTTTCCAAGTGCAACTCAAATTCTAGAGTTCTATCCCAGAACCCTCTACCCTCTAGCGCCAACACCTATTCCGCTAGATCCTCTCCATTTACCTCATCCAAATTTATTAAACATGCAGCAAGGGGGTCCTCAATAGTCAGCCTTTCATCATTAGTCTCTACAATTACATCCACGGCATCAATAAGAGAGCAATTGGCGAATTCACTTGGTCGCATCATAGATTTCTGCACATTGAATGTTATTTCTTCATCGTTCAGTCTCATCTTGAGCTCCCCAGTCTCATAATCAATTAGAGATCTCCACGTGGCCAATAACGGTCTTCCCAAAATTATGGGGATCTCTTCATCCACCTTGCAGTCTAGAATCACAAAATCTGCAGGGAACAAAAATTTCCCTACCCGAATCAGCACATCATCCAGGATACCAGAGGGTCGTTTCACAGTACTGTCAACCAGCTACAATAACATAGAGATGGGTCTAGCTCTTCTAATGCCCAACCTCTTATAAATTGCCAGGGGCATAAGATTGATGTTGGCCCCTAGATCATACAGTGCTTTAGCAAAAGCAAAATTACCAATAGTGCATGGAATTATAAAGCTCCTTGGGTCAGAAGGCTTTTTTGCAATTGGTCTAGTCACCACTGCACTACAGTTTTGAGTAAGAGTAGAGTGGCCAAGTCTTGAAAATCAAACTTCCGAGACATCAAGTCCTTCATCATTTTTGCATACCCAGGCATCTCCTTCAAAGCTTCAATCAATGGTATATTTACCTGGATTTGCTTTAGCATTTCAAAGAACTTCTTGTATTGCTCCCCCTTTTTGTACGTAGCCAGCCTCTGAGGGAAGGGTGCAGGAGGTCTCTTCTTCCCAATCAATTGGAACCGATGTTTATCAGCTGCTACATCAACTATTGGCTCTTGGACTGTTTTAGCTTCTTTCTCGGTCTCCTTCTAAATGTTATTTTCTTCTTGAGCAGGATGGACTGTCACCTTTGTCAGTTTCGTTGATTCATCCAGCTCAATGGGCACTGATATGAGTGTCTCAGCCTGTCTAGCTTCTCGAGCCCTTTCTTTCTCTACATCCAGATCTCTTCCATTACGTAGACTCACCGCCATCAGCTACTTTGGTCCCTGATCTTTTGGGTTTATCTGAGTGTCTGCATGTAGTAACCCATGAGGACGATTGTTCAGAGATATCGAAATTTGGCCCACCTGCACCTCAATATTTTTGATTGCTGCATCATGTGCATCTACTCTCTCATTAATTTTTGCATTAGACCCAATAACCTACTGCATCATTGCTTCAAGTCTAGTAAACCCATCTTTCTGCCTTCCACTATGCTGCTGCTGAGGCGGGTGATACCCCTGCTGCTGATTCTAATTATTGTATCCCTGTGGTCTTGGGTAAGGTTCCATATTGTTGGGGGGTCTCATACCTCCCATGTTCCTAGTGTTGAACTGTGGCTGTGCTGGCATGTACTGTTGATTCTGTTGACCCCAATTCTGACCACCCTATCTCTGGCCGCTATAATTAGACACATATTTCATGTCTTCAGGGTAATGATGATGATCGTGTTCTGCATTCCACTGGTTACCAATTAGCTGACCAATGCAAGATGTGCACAAGCCCCCATTAGTAGTATCAACAATATGTCCCTGCTATTTTTGCCCTAACTCTTCCACCTTTTTGGTGAGTATGCTCATCTGTGTCAACAAGGTGGCCATATTTTAAGCCATAGAATTGGATGGATCTAAAGGCACTGAGTGCACACTGGAGTGATAGGTGCATTTCTAGTTATCCATCCCGAATTTTGTGCCATCTTGTCAAGCAGACTCTGGCTATCTCTCCATGTTTTGCTCAAGAATGCCCCACCAGCTGAAGCATCAACAATGTTCTTTACGCTATCTGACAATCCCATGTAAACCGCTGCCCCAACATTAGATCTGGAATACCATGGCGTAGACATATGACCAGCATCCCTTTAAATCGCTCCCATGTTTCATGCATTATCTCCATCGGTCTCTGTTTAAAACTCAAAATCTCATCAATTTGTTTAGCAGTCTTGTTGGGTGGGTGGAACTTATTGTGGAATTGCTTGACTAATTCATCCCACGTTGCTATAGAATGGAACTTGTTGGGTGGGTGGAACTTGTTCTGGGCAGCTCATGTCACTGAGAATGGAAACAATAACAGCTTGATTGCTTCCGGAGTTACATTGGGTTGCCTTTGGGTTTTGCACATAGACAAGAAATTCTTCAGGTGCTGCTGAGGATCTTCAATTTGTGACCCCGAAAATAGTCCCTTATTCTGCAACAAGTGCAGCATGTTATTTGTGATTTGGAATGACTCAGCCTGTATCTGCGGGACTACTATCGCTGTGGATAGATTCTCAGATGAGGGTTGTGCCCAGTCATAGAGAGAAGCCTCTGGCACTATTGGTACTGCTGGGTTTTCCTCGTGATCTCCCATGATTGTTTCGAATTGTGCAGTTGTTGGTTGTTGTTTGTTTTTCCGGTTGGCCAGATTCAAAGCCTTGAAAACTTTCTCGAGATCGGGTAATGCTTCAAATACTTCACCAGATCTCGATGAGTTTCTAGGCATGCACATGTGCAACCAAGTCAACAACCGTTAAAATTTCAATGTAAAAATTGGGTATAAAGGAAACTGATTACACTAAGAATTTTTGTACTTCTTTCAATTGTAATTGATAACACCATTAATTCCCCTGCAACGGCGCCAAAATTTGATCACGCCCAACTATGCCTTATAAAAGGACACGCAGACGTTGCAAATATAACATGAGTATTTATGCCCAGAGTCGAATCCACAGAGAATTAACCTATCAATTACTTTTGTTGGACTTACTAAATTCTTTATAATCAACTTCCCCAAACATTGTAAACAATAGTTGATGGTATTTCTAATAACTAAGACTGAAAGTAAATAAACAGCTGTAAACTAAATATGCTTGGGTTGTAAACAATAATGAGAAGATTCTAAGGTAGTGATTTTCCCTATTGATGGAATCCTTTCCGGTTATGTTTCATATAGATTCACCAAACCATCTCTATCAATCATGAGCACTCTTTTTACCATAAATCTCTCCCGAGTAATCGCGATAATTTACTAGACGCACTCTCCCGAGATATGCTAGCTGACTTTGTTTATTATATCTCACTTTAGATCGTACCCAAGGCTTCGTTATCCCTAATCCCGCCTTTAAACGCGCAGTTATAGATCCCTCTTATACTTTGGGAGTGGTGTTGTTCAACAATTACCTAAATTGCACTCTCTTTTGAGTTATGCACACTAAATAGGTACAGCTAATTGAGGATCCTGTCTATTAACTACAACAAACACGTAGTTGAACAAATAGAGATTAGCTGGCAAACTATATTAACATAATCAAGAAGTTTATCCTTCAATAGATTCCATCAAAACCTTAGACTAAAGTATTTAGCTACTCATAACAACGTAAGGATAAAGTTCGAAAATATTGATAATCGAAAATAGCAAGAAAAGGAAGAGATAAAGAACTATGGTATTGTTGGGTGATCTCTCACACTTGTGTATCTTGCAAAAGTAATCTAAAAAACAAGCCTGCCCTATTATGGCTGAATTTCTGCATCTTATAAGGGTTTAACACCAAGTTTCCCCAAATTGACACTTTGGTCCCTGAAATTTCCGCCTCCTACCACGGTCCTACCGCGGTTATGCCAAGACCGCGACCAGAATGGTCCTCTGAATCTGCAGCAATGTTCTGTCGCGGTCCTACCGCGGTTACGCCCGGATAGCGGCAAGCCAGCTTCAGTTCTAGTTTTGTCCCTTCGCTTGGTGACCTTTGTGGGTATTGTATGATTGGCCTCCTTTTCTCCGTAATTGATCCCAAAAGTACTCCACAGACTTCTTTTATTGGATATAGCCTGCAAAGCATGAAAAAGCACTAATCAGAGCATTTGGTTATTACTTTTTACCATAAAGATATACAAAAATGTGGTTCGTTAGGGCCTAATTATAGCCTAATTCACCTATTATTACCGCACTCACGATATCCGTCGAGTCAGAAGAAATAACGTTCAGGGGACGACCAAGGCAGACATAGTGTGAAAGAGCGTCAGACCAAGTACATAGCAAAGGTTCCATAACTATATATAGTGGGGTAAAACCTTCGGTAAAGGGGCGCGACTTCTCACTTCTCTCTCTCTCCCTTTTTCTCTCATCTGCAATCTTCATAGTGAAGAGAAGAACGAAGCAATCTCCAAGAAAATATGTAAAATAGTCTCCTTCATTGATTAACGGGAGTCACAATGGAAAGTTTCAATAAGATTGGTTACCTCTATCTTATCTTATGTATTATTTTTCGAATTAGTTTATTGATCTAGAGTTTATTATGTTTAACTAAGATTTACTCCTTCATTCTCTTTAATTGATTTATTCAAACAAGTTTCAATCTTTTGAGTCAAACAATTTGGCTTCGTCTGTGGGAATTTCTTAGTGAAATTTCCTAGTCTCTTCCAGATCATAGACCGAAAACACGATTACCTACCAAAAAGAGCGCTAAGGCAAAGCCCAACCCACGCAGGGAAAAGGCGCAACATAGAAGGGGAAAGAGAGTTAAATACAATCATCGAATTTAGAAATCATCACCCCATCAACCATCGAAATGCTAGACAAAACGAGCAACATTACATACCCACTCGCATTCACCGACTTATCGGATGGGGGTAAGGAAAGTATCATTTTGACTCAGCTTCTGCTCTTTGCTCAAGAAGGAACACAAGCGCCGTGCGGGCAGGTGAGCAAAGAAACATCTCAATCAGAGAATGGGAAACTACTATGAGACAACTGAAATATCGCCCACCAATGACATCTCTAAACCGGAAAGCAAAACTCAGACAAGGAAACTATAATGTGTGCACAAAATGAACGTAAGCAAAATAGCAACGTTTCGTACTCTCCGACATTACACTCACCGATGCAAAAAATATCAAGCGAACTGGGACTCCCCCAGAGGATACCTGATTCTCCAGAAACTAGGACTAACAACGAGTTAATATTTCGACAAAAGTTTGAAATAACATCCTTTAAAGCCAAGGGACTTCGTCAAAAAGAAGAGTTCGATCTTGATCTAATGACAATGGGTTAATATTTCGACATGTTTGAAATAACACCCTTTTAGGCCAAGGGCCTTCGCTAAAAAGAAGAGTCCAACCTCGATCGAACAAATGACAGGTTTATGTTTTGACAAAAGTTTGAAACAAAAACCTTAAGGCCAAGGGCCTTCGCCAAAAAGAAGAGTTCGACCTTGATCGAACGACAACAGGTTAATATTTCGACAAGTACGAAATAACACCCTTTAAGGCCAAGGGCCTTCGCCAAAAAGAAGAGTCCGACCTCGATCGGAATAACGACAGGTTAATATTTCAACAAAAGTTCGAAAAAACAACCTTAAGGCCGAGGGCCTTTGCCAAAAATAAGATTTCGACCTTGATCGAATGACGACGGGTTAATATTTCGACAAGTTCAAAATAACACCCTTTAAGGCCAATGGCCTTCGCCAAAAAGAAGAGTCCAACCTCGATCGGACAAACGGCCGGTTAATATTTCGATAAAAGATCGAAACAACAACCTTAAGGCCAAGGGCCTTCACCAAAAAGAAGAGTTCGACCTTGATCGAACGACGATGGGTTAATATTTTGACAAGTTCAAAATAACACACTTTAAGGCCAAGGGCCTTTGCCAAAAAGAAAAGTCTAACCTCGATTTGATAAATGACTGGTCAATGTTTCGACAAAATTTTGAAATAACAGCCTTAACGCCAAGGGCCTTCGCCAAAAAGAAAAGTTCTACCTTGATCGATCGACGACGGGTTAATATTTTGACAAGTTCAAAATAACACCCTTTAAGTACAAGGGCCTTCTCCAAAAAGAAGAGTCAGACCTTGATCGAACAAACGACAGGTTAATATTTCGATAAAAGTTCGAAATAACACCCTTAAGGCCAAGGGCCTTCGCAAAAAAAAAGAGTCCATCATCGATCGGATAACTACGGGTTAATATTTCGACAAAAGTTCAAAATTACACACTCGAGGCCAAGAGCCATCGCCAAAGAGAAAGTTCGAAATATGCCTAAGGTCTAGGGCCATCAGAAAATAGAAAGGGAAAGAAAGACCGGGACTCACAATGGGATAACGCTTCGATATAAGCTCGAAAGTAACGCCTCTACGGCTACGGTCGTTTTAAAAAAGAAAAAGAAGAAGAAAAGTTCGATACCATTCGGACTATGGTGGAGTAGCATCTCAACTCATTCGAAAGCACCATCACGCCAACAAAATCCGTTATCAAGATCCAATTCAATCCGAATGGCATTAAAGTCCCAAAGAATTACGGAACTCATCATACGATAATCTACTTCGCACCAAAGTCATGAAAAGCAAAAACAGAGAAAAAGTACAAGGTATATAATATTGAAAAATTCTTCTTTATACAAATCCACTGCGCAACAAATAGTCGCAGATTACATACAGCTTGAATCAATGTCTAAAAAGGAGAGAGAAACAACGACAAAAAATAATAAAAAATAGACAAAGACAACTATCTTTTCACTCGGCGTCATCATCGCCACTCTCTTCACCACCATGTTCGGGAAATCCTCCCTCAGCATTCGTGCCCTCATCAGCTTTCGGCGTCACCGAGTCATATCCACAATTGACACGAGCCTCTCGCACCTTCGCCCATGATCCTTCATATGAAGCCACGGCAACGTTGCCCGCCTCCCACAAACTCTTGTATATATCCCGCTATGTTTCAGCATGAACCAAAAGCTCGTGCAATTGGCGGGGGATGGTGACGGCAAAAGACTCAATTTAAGCCAACAGTTGCTCCTTTTCAGCCTCCAGTGCAGTGACCCGATCTCCCAAGATCGATGCTTCTCGGTCGATCTCACCAATGCATTCCTCAAGCCTCACCTCCCTTAGCGTGGCCGTCGCCCTTTCCGATTCCTACTCGAATTGGAGGATACGGATAGTGTTCTCCAGGGCCACCGCCTTTGTCGAAGTTGAAGACCAGGCACTCTCGATGCTCTCCAACTCGGCAAATTTTCCCATCCACTCCGCACTCTCCCTGGTATCGACAAACAACACATAAGAAACTAAGTAAAAAAGAGAGAAAAAATAGAAAACAGAAACGACATCCCACCTGTAAAGGGCTTGCGTCTATATTTTTCATAAAAGGCTGACCATGAGTGAACCCCCGCCGTATACCCGACCCCCGATGGCGCATGTGAATTATCGTGCCGCAAATGAGCTGATGGGCTAAGATATTGAGCAAGTACTCAAAAGTGATCTCATGACCGACAAGCTATGCAAACTTGAGCAACATAAGGAACAGTTTATACAGGTACGTCGAAATTTAAGCGGGGCATGCCTCGTAAAAATGGCAGAAATCTACCACCAGAGAAGGAGAGGAAGTGTGTACCCAATACGAAAAGGGTAGGCGTAGAACACGCAGTACCCGAGATGGTCAAAATGGACTATATCGCCCCTACCGTCGGACGCATTTCAATGTAATGGGGAATTCCCCACCTAGCTTTCAATTCTGCAATTTCCTCCTCTTTAATAACAGAGGGGAAAAGTTCTGGCTCCTCCCCGACGCGACTGCAGAAGTCGATCCATGCTTTCCCAGGACGAGGCAAGATCTCGTTTATCGATGGGACCTCCTCATCTTCCACCACCTTTACTTCTCCGATGGCCAGAGCATCATTTTCCGGCGCCGGGATTGTGATAGGGATGTCAGCGCGAGAAGAATCACCAGCCATTGTGTCAATTTGGTAAAGCAAAAAGACAATAAAAAGGAATGATGAAAGTTTTCAGTTAACTAGGGGCAAGTAAGAATTTGAAGTATCAGGAAGAAAGTATATTTGCAAAATTCTTTCAAGCAAAGGGCAAGGAAGTGTGTCAATCGAATGATGTGTTCCTTCTATATATAAGAGACATAAATCCCCCAAGCACGAAACCCAAGAGTCGCCAATCGAATCTGATAGGGCATGAAACGTTTTAATTCCTTAGGAACGTGTGTCATAATGGTGGCAACCACGAAACACGTTTCAATCCAAATGACGTTTCGGTTCCAAAACAGCCGCAATGGTCCAAGGATATCGAAAGAGCAATGTCACCTCACTTGAACCTAAGGATCATAACCAAGGGGTAAGTAGTCGGATTTCTCTTAGATTTGTAGCAATCATAATCCGTCTGCCTGGTCCGACGGGGGACGACCCTGACAGACGGATGGACTAACTATATTAGTAAAAATCTGACCACTACGGTCAAGCTGACCACATCCCGTCCAAGCAGCGAGGCAGCAAAAGATGAGATGGTTTATTCCATATCCCGCACTCACGGTATCTGTTGAGTCAGAAGAAACAACGCTCAGGGGACAACCAAGCAGACATAGTGTGAAAGAGCATTAGACTAAGTACATAACAAAGGTTCCATAACTATATATAGTGGGGTAAAACCTTCGGTAAAGGGGGGTCGGCTTCTCACTTCTCTCTCTCGCCCTTTTTCTCTCTTCTGTAATCTTCATAGTGGAGAAAAGAACGAAGCAATCTCCAAGAAAATATGTAAAATGGTCTCCTTCATTGATTAATGAGAGTCACAATGGAAAGTTTCAATAAGATTGGTTACCTCTATCTCATCTTATGTATTATTTTTCCAATTAGTTTATTGATCTGGAGTTTATTATGTTTAACTAAGATTTACCCCTTCATTCTCTTTAATTGAATTATTCAAAAAGGTTTCAATATCTTTTGAGTCAAACAAGCATACAACAACAACAACAACAACAACAACAACAACAACCCAGTATAATCCCACTTGGTGGGGTCTGGGGAGGGTAGTGTGTACGCAGACCTTACCCCTACCCTAGGATAGAGAGGTTGTTTTCAAATAAACCCCCGACATCCTTCCCTCCAAGAACTTCCCACTTTGCTCTTGGGGAGACTCGAACTCATAACCTCTCGGTTGGAAGTGGGGGTTGCTTACCATCAGAGCAACCCCTCTTGTCATAGAGTCAAACAAGCATAACATGCTGGAATTTCATAATGTGTTGGAGTTCTAACATAATATGTTGGAAGTCCATACACAAGTGCTCCAACCTCCAGTATATTATGATGGAACTTTCCGTGTGGTGGAGTTCTAATATGCCGGAAGTTCATACACAGGTGCTCCAATCTCCAGTATATTATGCTAGAAATTCATACGCAGGTGCTACTTTCCATGTTGCAGCAAAATAGTAACTATTTTTTAATAACCTTACAAACGGTGGCTATTTTTCAATTACCAATTCGAAAACTTGCTAACATATGCTATTTTGACAAACATCTAAGGTTTCTCGAACGGTATGATATCTCGTGCCAAACAATAGTATGAAACTATCCCCCAAAAATCTCGTTTAGAGCATCACGATTGTCGTCGTAGGGATAGATTTTTTTTCCATCTTGCGGGGATTCGAATTGCGAAAAGCGCTGAGAATATTAGATCCAAAGAAATAATTAATCTCAATTATCTATGTAACAGATTGGCTAAAATGGATCTCATGTTAAAGAATGGTGTAGAAAGGTGAGCAATGAGTACATGTGTTGAAAAAAGTGATGCCTTGGTTCATATATGGTTTCTTGGGAAGGTTCATGAATGGGAAAAGAATGGGCTTTTACACTTTGTTGAGGGATGGGTTGCCCCAAGATTATCTGTCCCATGGTAGGGACAACTTTATTATAAGAAAAAGATTTAGAGAGTTTTTTATAATTATTGATTTATATACAAGTCCATCAATAAGGATATGGCCTGAAATGCATATCTTCATAGTGGTGACGTGTCCTTCTCGGTAGTTTTATTAATTAGACACTTCAACTCAAGATAAAATACTAATTATTGGATTCTTAATCCCTTAATGAAGGATTAGTTGTGCTAAGCACTTGTCTCACCAAAGTGGGGCCTTAAGGAAAAAAGACACAAAATACATCTTGCAGTAGTCGGCAAACTTTGATGTTTTCCAGTTGAACGTAGATATATTATAACTCTCTCTTCTACGTAAAAAAAATTGAGCATGACATCTCCAATTACGACAGGTTCTCTCAGAAATACTATTTCCTCCGTTTCAAATTTTTGTTTTTCCAACCTCCTAAAAATATGTTTACTAATCTTAGTATTCATCAAAACTACGCTTGATCTCGTCTCTCTCAATTAATACTCCACTTAATTAAAACACTAGCGGTAGATTTAGCAAAGAGAGTAATACATGTCTTGTCTTTCTAAAATGCCAAATATTTGAAACAAAATTATTTTGCCGAAACTATTACTCCATATTTAAAGACCGGAGGAAGTAGTCTGATGTATACCCACACAAAAAAAATACCAATAAGAAATTGAAATAATAATAAAAGATTAAGTTCGCACAGGTTGGACTGAATTTTGGCGGGTCAAGATGGATTAGGTCAATAAATGGGTTATTGGCCAACC
The DNA here is from genome assembly GCA_026770625.1 of Nicotiana glauca. NCBI lineage: Eukaryota > Viridiplantae > Streptophyta > Magnoliopsida > Solanales > Solanaceae > Nicotiana > Nicotiana glauca. Next base: position 69,087 of record MU765636.1, on the reverse strand, counting down.
CAGCCCAAAGTGTACTTGGGCTAAAATTGGCTGGGTCAAAATGGGCTAAACAATGGTTCAAAATTGCACGGGGTGCCCTATTTGGCCGCCACCATTTAACCTATACCCATTTTTTTTAAAGTTTTAACTTGTACCCACTTTTTAAACAACTTCAGCCCCCTTTCTCCTCCTACTTGTCCTCCTTCGTTTTCTTCTTCTTTGTTCTGCTGTTGTTGGTTTTAGTTCATGGTATGATTGCCATAAGTATGTTTATCAGATTATTTAGAAACAAATTATAAATAATTACGTAAGTCAGTAGACAATAATTTGTGAATATTGCCACGTACTGTAAGTTTAAGGTCACACTTTAGTGATTCTTTTCATGATCATTCTGTTCTTTTCACGTTTATTGTTTCCAAAATTTATGTATTAGATAATATTGACAATCTGATTATGTTAGAAAGCTTTTCCAAAAACTTTAGCTTATATAGTGCTGAAGTTTTTACAAATGAACTAAATAACTTCAGCATCTTCTGTTGAAATTTTTGAAAAAGCTTTATGACAAAACTAATGAATCCGAGACAAAAAAACTTCAGCTTATCTAGTGCTGAAGTTCTTACAAATGAACTAAATAACTTCAGCATCTCTGCTGAAATTTTTGAAAAAGCTTATCCGGGACAAAAAAACTTCAGCTTATTTTCAGCTTATTTAGTGCTGAAGTTTTTATAAGTGAACTAAATAACTTCAGCATCTTCTACTGAAGTTTTTGAAAAAGCTTAATGACAAAACTAATGAATCCAAGATAAAAAACTTCAGCTTATTTAGTGCAATTACAAACAAAAACTTCAGCAAATAGAGAACAAAACTTCAGCTACTATGCTTAAGTTTAACAATTACAAACAAAAACTTCAGCACACTTGTTACTTCAGGCCCGTCTACTAGAATGCTGAAGTTTTGCATGATTGCTTTTGCTACTTCAGCCCCGTATGCTGAAGTTACACGAAAAAGCGGGTACGCTTGCAATTTTTTTGCAAAGCGGGCACAAGTTAAAACGTGACCCAAAAAGCCGGTGTAGATGCAAATCCCCCATATCTCAACCCGCCAACTTGACCCATGTTTTAGAACCATGCTCATCTTGCATAAACAAAACATTTTGCCTTTTATACACCTATGTATAAAAGGTAAAAAAATCTTATTAGTATTTTGAGAATCAAAATATATTTTCTTAAATAACAAATTAATGGTATTTAAGATTTGTAAGTTGAAAAATATGTTTTATGTTATTTCTAAATAGGTAAATTTCACCATAACTCAATTACAAAAATTATTCATATTTACATTAAAACTTAAATATGTTGATTCTCGTTTTTAAACTTAGACACAGAAGCTAATGGTGAGAAACTGAGTAAATTTCCAGACAAACTAGGTTAAGATCTCTTTGATTTGGGTGAGTTTAGTGGGTTGTATTTGGGTTACTTCATAGATTAGAATGGACTATAAAAAATGATAGGTTAACTTGGACCCAATCCAAATAGACCCATAAGCTAAAATATTTGTAATCCAACTCATTAATAGGGTTGGATGAGTTTGTGCTCAAATTGACACCCATACGGCTTTATCAAGGAGATAAGATATTAATGTAGAGAGAAGAGAGAGAAGAGAGGATGAGGTTCAAAAGCTTGAAGAAATGAAGGGTATAATAGCAAAAAGTAGCCATGTGTGGAGACAACAACTTATCACATTACATATAGACAATAAACAGCAAGAAGGTATATTTGTACAAACAAAATCTTCCAAACCATCACTGCAATAATACCATTCTATCCCAACCCTGTCCTACACTGTCAAGTGTCAATCTTGACAATGAATCTAGTTGAAGACAGGTATATTTGGAGGAAAACAATTTCTGAAAATTCCATTTCTTTTACATAATAATTCCTGCAAAATTCTGGTGCCTTTCCAACACCAGTAACCATGATAAGGAAATCATTGCAGATAAACTTTAATGGCTGCATTTGGCAAGAGGAAGCTGACATAAAAGTACAGTAGAACAGAGTACATACAGAGTCTCATCATCACTATAATCATGTCAAGCAAACTAACAATTACCTTATTCTTCTTGTTTCTGAACATATCTTTGTTCCCTATTGCCATTTCTGGTTTAAATCAAGAAGGGCTTTCCTTAATGTCATGGCTTTCCACTTTTAACTCTTCCTCTTCTGTTACATCCTTCTCTTCATGGAATCCAAGTCATGAAAATCCATGCAAATGGGATTATATCCAATGCAACAGAAATGGCTTTGTTTCAGATATCAAGATCAGGTCCATTAATATTCCCACAACATTTCCAACTCAAGTTCTTTCTTTTCCTTTCCTAAAAGTTCTAATCCTCTCAAATTGTAACCTCACTGGTGAAATTCCAACTTCCATTGGAAACTTGTCATCATCTCTGGGAATTTTAGATCTCAGTTTTAATGCTCTAACAGGAAGTATTCCACCTGAAATAGGAAGATTATCACAACTGAAGCAACTTTCATTGAGTTCCAATTTCCTTCAAGGTCAGATACCAAAGGAGATAGGAAGCTGCTCAGAACTGCAGCAGCTTGAGCTCTTTGATAACCAGCTTACTGGAAAGATACCTGAAGAAATCGGCCAGTTAACGAGTCTTCAAGTCTTTCGTGCTGGTGGGAACGAGGGAATTCGAGGAGAAATCCCAATGCATATATCAAACTGCAAAGAGTTAGTTATTTTAGGACTTGCAGATACCGGTGTTTCCGGTCAGATTCCACATAGTATAGGTGAACTCAAGAAGCTGCAGACACTTGCAGTTTACACAGCAAATCTGACTGGTGTAATCCCTCCACAAATAGGGAACTGCACTTCTTTAGAGGAATTGTTTATCTATGAGAATCAAATCTCAGGAGAAATTCCCAGTGAACTTGGTCAGCTGAAGAATCTTAAGAAGGTTTTGCTTTGGCAGAACAATCTGAGAGGGGAACTTCCAGGAAATCTTGGAAACTGTTCAAGTTTGAAAGTTATTGATTTCTCTTTGAACTATTTATCTGGAGAAATTCCTCCGTCTTTTGAAAACTTAGGCACATTGGAGGAGCTTCTATTATCAGATAACAGCATTTCTGGTGAAATCCCATATTATATTGGCAACTTTTCCAGCTTGAAGCAACTTGAATTGGACAACAACAATTTTTCAGGTGTGATCCCACCTACCATTGGGAATCTGAAGGAACTAAATCTGTTTTTCGCGTGGCAGAATCAACTGCACGGGAGCATACCAACTGAGCTGGCCGATTGTTGGAAACTTCAGTCTTTGGATCTTTCTCACAATTTCCTTACAGGGTCAATTCCGAAAACTTTATTCAATCTCAGGAACTTAACTAAGCTGCTGCTGATATCAAATGTTCTATCTGGTGGAATTCCACCTGATATTGGAAATTGCACAAGCTTATCCAGATTACGCCTCGGATCAAACAGGTTAGATGGTCAAATTCCTCCAGAAATAGGCCAGCTACCGAGTTTGAGTTTTCTTGAATTGTCCGAAAATCAATTCACTGGATCAATTCCTCTGGCTATTGGCAACTGTAGACAGCTAGAAATGGTTGATCTTCATGGAAACAAGCTTCAAGGAACAATTCCTTCCTCTTTTGTGTCTCTCACTGCTCTTAATGTATTAGATCTTTCCATGAACAGAATATCAGGTAACATCCCAGAAGATGTAGGGAAACTCACATCACTGAACAAGCTCATACTGAACGGGAACAACATAGATGGAATGGTTCCCAAATCACTTGGACTTTGTGAGGATTTGCAGCTGTTAGATTTGAGCAGCAACAGACTCACAGGCTTAATCCCTGCAGAGATTGGTCACCTACAAGGACTAGATATTCTGTTAAATTTAAGTCGGAACTTTTTGAGCGGACCGCTTCCTGAAAGTTTCTCAAACTTTTCCAAGCTAGCCAACATGGATATCTCTCATAACATGTTGAGTGGAAGTCTTATAGTACTCAGTAACCTTGACAATCTTGTTTCTCTGAATGTTTCTTACAATAATTTTTCTGGGGTTCTTCCTAACACCAAATTCTTTCAGGATCTTCCTACCAGTGTTTTTATTGGTAATCAAGAGCTCTGCACTAACAGAGCTGTATGTCATTTAAGTGGAAATCATCATGGATTAAAATCCATAAGAAGGATTACCATTGCTATTGTACTCAGCATTTTCATGGCCATGCTAATTTTGACAGCTTGTATTGCCATATTTATCCGAGCTCAAGGAGAGATATGCCAGAAAGACGATGAAGAAAATGGTTTGGAGTGGGAATTTATCCCATTCCGAAAGCTTAGCTTCTCTGTAAATGATGTAGTGCCAAGACTTAGTGAATCTAACATTGTTGGAAAGGGTTGCTCCAGTTTTGTTTATCGTGTTGAAACACCATCAGGACAGGTGATTGCGGTGAAGAAACTACTGCCTAAGAAGGTTGGCGAGGTTCCACAGAGGGATTTTTTTTCTGCAGAAGTTAGAACACTGGGATCAATCAGGCACAAAAACATAGTGAGGCTTTTGGGATGCTGTAATAATGGCAAAACAAGATTGCTCTTGTTTGATTACATTAGTAATGGAAGTTTAGCAGGACTGCTACATGAGAAGAGAGTATTTCTGGATTGGGATGCTAGGTATAATATCATATTAGGAGCAGCTCAGGGTTTAGCTTATCTTCACCATGACTGTATTCCTCCTATAGTCCATCGCGATATCAAGGCCAATAACATTTTGGTTGGTCCACAGTTTGAAGCTTTTCTTGCAGATTTTGGACTTGCAAAGCTCTTAAATACATCGTCAGATACTTCAAGAGCTTCCACCATAATAGCTGGTTCCTATGGATATATAGCTCCTGGTAAGTACATTTTCTTAAAATTTTCACGCAAAAACATCATTCATAATATTTAGATATCTCATTATAACAGATTAATTATTCAGATATAACTTTGCTAAGTGCTAAACATTTTACATAACATTATGCTAGTACTCTTGAATATTAGCTTTAAAAAACAATTTAAGCTCACTATCTTAGTCTTGTACCCCGCGAAATGTGCTGTGCACAGACGTATTGTGGGAATAAATAGGGTATGAGAACTAAATTTGGATATCATTTTAAATATTTTGGTCCTACATTGCAGAATATGGATATAGTCTCAGAGTAACTGAGAAGAGTGATGTCTATAGCTACGGCATTGTGCTTCTTGAGGTCCTAACAGGGATGGAACCAACCGATTCCCGGATACCAGAAGGCGCCCACATTGTTACTTGGGTAAATCAGGAGCTAAGATTAAAACACAAGGAATTCACAACAATTCTTGATCAGCAATTACTTTTAAGGTCTGGTACACAAACTCAGGAGATGCTACAAGTTCTTGGGGTGGCACTCCTTTGTGTTAACTCGTGCCCGGATGAAAGACCAACAATGAAGGATGTAGCAGCAATGCTAACGGAAATTACGCACGAAAATGAAGATTTCGAGAAGCCTAATCATCTAGGAAAAGGATCGGTATCGAATCCTAAAGCAGCAGTGCAATGTCCTAGTTTTTCTGGTTCATCTGAACCTCTCATCAGATCACCTCCTCAGTAACAGTAATTAACTCAGCCTTTGTCCAGCTCAAGCTAGTTGATTCTTTCAAGTAACTGATAAAGATGTATAAATTATTTATGTGCATCAGTATTCATTTAACAAAAATAAAAAAAGATTATTTTATTTGATCACATTGCATCCTTCTACTCTACAAACTTTCTTGTGTGTTAGATTAAATGAAAGAAGGAACATTTATTTTCCTTCCAATTTCTGCAATTATCTTCGACGAAATCTTAAAAAGTGGTCCCTGCAACTATTCAATTAAACAAACGAAAGAAAAGAGGGCAACATATCCAGTCCTTAGATCTAACATATATCTTAAGGCTAATTTAGCTTATAGATTAAGTGAAATTTAAGAGAGTAAAAAGTACAACAACAATCTTCCTCTGCAATTAGTCATCCTTGGGGATCCTTATGGAAATGATAAGAAACCAATATTAATGCGTGACGATTGATTAAATGAGGCACCAAGTGTGTACCATCAACAAAATAGGTGAATATAATGGTAAGTCAAGTGTTCAAATTCCCGCAGAGACAAAACAACGGTAGGGGATTTCCAATCGTTTACCTAAGATTTGGTGGACAAGAGTTACCCGATACCAACATTGGTGGGAGTCTGGAAGATAGCTAGTACCCAGTTAAATAGCCGAGGTCACAAACAGGCTATAATCAAACATCATTGTTATAAAAGAAAAAGATTGATTAACTGAGAAGCATAAATATGTGTCGATTAAAGATTAGGAACCAGATATAAAAAATAGAAGGTACAAAGGTAGCAGCAAGTGCAGTTTCATTCCCAAACTGGGGCCCTTCAGATAAATTGCTAACTCTGAATCCAATTTGTAGTTTGTATGATAAAAAGGCATGGTTGTGACAAGATCTTGGTTGGCAGTATGTAAAATGAAACATGTAATTATGGGAAAACAAAGGGACCATCATTCCCCTACCAATTCTTTTAAAGTCATTTTCACAAAAGATGAAGAAGCATTAGCTCACCATGTTCTTGAAAGGTACATTGCTTTTTAGCCATGTGATAGCAAACCTTTTTAGGCCCACAAGTAGGTTACAGTAATACGCCAAGCTTCAAATTCAGAGACCACAGGGTATTTAATCAAAATGTTCTATTTGAATCAGGACTCTACCTATTCCAGCAATTGATTAGTAACTACTCATTGCTACAATGAGAACAATTATTTTGAATCACTTTCGAACTATGTTGCTCGGACTCTCCGAAAATGTGGCCGGATACATGTCGGATCCTCCAAAAGTAGTGCATTTTTTATGGATCCGACACGAGTGCAGCTACATTTTGGAGAGTCCGCGCAACATAGCTTTCGAATAACAATTGAAAATAATCTGACTTAAGGATATTATTAAGTATTGGAATGAAATATGTTCAAATAGAGTGGAATGGATACTAAGGATTCATATAGCCAACGCCAAGTAGAAAGTCATTTTGAATAGGCGTAATTGCTTCCTGGCCACTTAAATTTGTATCGGTTTGTAAAACCGATATATGAACTTATATTTTTCCCATTTGAACACTTCAACTTGATGGAGTGAACATTAATAAACACATTTGACCATTGATCAAGTCTATGAGGAAGTGGCACAGCTGACATGGCTAAATTGTGTGCAAATCACGCTGCCAAAGCGCGTGAATAGTTTTATTTCTATTAAAAAAATATTAGAAATAGAATAAAAATAAATAAGAGTGAAAAAAGAAAAAGAAAAAGAAAAAAAGATTTTTCTCTCTCTCATGTTCTTTTCCCCTCTCCTTCCGCCTCTCTCATCTTCCCAAGCAAACTCTCATCCCCATCCTGTAAAAAAATTTATTTTCTGATAGGGTTAGATGCGGTAGTTAGGTTTGCTCCATTTCACAGAAGTAATCCAACTTTGTAAATCGGTACAATTTCACATGGAGCTTCAGGAGTAATCCTAATGTGGTTAGGTTTGCTCCATTTCACAGAAACTTCAGTGCATGACTACAATATTGAGAAATTCGTGAGCAAAGGCAATGCATTTGTTGTCCAATTGGGTTATGATAATATACTTTTACCATGTTGTATGAACTAAAATATGATAATTAACTTAGGAAAGAAAATCACAGATGCTACAGCCAGTGGCGGAGCCAGGGATTATACAAAGGGGTGTCAAAATAAAAAAAAATTGCTGCTATCGGGAATGGAACTTGCAACCTTGTGTAAATTTTGACACCCTTTGACCATTGCACTAAGAGTTTGTCTTGTGTCAAGGGGTGTCAACCCCTTGTATATATTCAATTTTTTTTAAAAATACCTATTTACGCTGTGTTATTTTCCGGCGAAGGGGTGTCTTGACACCCCTCGGACAAGGGTAGCTCCGCCCCTGGCTACAGCTGTCGGTCAAGATTTTTAGAAAAAAAGGGGAAGAATTAAATTATCAATTTCCATTATTATATTCACCAAACAAAAAGAACAAAGCTAGATATGAAAAAAAAAAAAAGAGTTCAACAAAGAAAAAGAATCAGTATAATCGTTATTGGCTCACAACCAGTCCTATGTATCCGCGTTTGATGAAGTCACCATCACACAAATCCTCGTTTAATAGGTCTCTACTCCTAACTTTACTGATTCTTCTTCTTTCTCTAATATAACTCTTTCATTCAATAATCACTCTCTTCAGAATGCAACTTATCCAGATTTTTGAGAAAAAATTATTAATTTCATATGCCAGCAAGGGTGGCCTTCAGTTGAGCCAAGCAAAGATAGGTTTGCAAGCTTTGCCTACTGATACTAATGTCCTTTTGAAGGTAAAATTTCTGATTTTTCTTTTTTTTTTTTTTTTTTTTTTTTTATGTTTGGAGATGATAATGTTACTAATTTTGTATAATGTAACATTAATTTTTTTAAAAATAATATAGGACCAAAAAATCTACATGTCATATAATAAAGAACAAACATGTGACATGGCATCCATGTCAGCGCGATTGGCGAACACGTTCAACAGAAAGTGTTTATTAGTGTTCACTCCCTCAAGTTGAAGTGTTCAAATGGGGAAAAATATAAGGTCATGTATCGGCTTTACAAACTGGTACAAGTTTAAGTGGTCAGGAAACCATTACGCCTTTTGAATAATACAGATCAACAAATAGAATTAGTTAGCCACTCTGTAATAAGAGGTAGGTATGAGTCTTGTCTATTGATAAGCTTCCAAAACAGAGTAGCATTCTATCCAATGAAAACGAGTACGATGTGAGTATTTACTCAAGTTAAATGTACATCACGATAAAACGAAACTTGTAGATGATAGAAAATCACAAGTTTCGAAGGTCTGTAAACATGACAATCAGCATAAAGTACTAAAGCAACATTTAGGTTTGTGCTTGATGCATGAAAATGCTGCGTCAACAAAGTAGGTAATTTGGATGATGTAAAACATAACTTCAGAAAATCCTCTTTAAAAATTACTATCAGCATAAAGCATTAAAGCTAAATTTCACACTTTGTGGTTTCTTTTGTCTATAATCAGTAAAGCATCTCTCCGTAGTATGTTATCAATCTTATCATAGTAAAAATTGGAGGGTAGTTGATCCAAAAACTTGGCTTTCATTCCCAAGAAAAGTGATCAACCGTACGCCACTTGCTTTCAACCCCAGACTGGCACATAAAAGGCATCATAGGTACAAGCTACATGTGCACAAAGAGGAAAGGACAAAGGTTGGCAGATATAAGGATCTATAGTGATCACTAAAAAACAAGTGTGTTAGATGTAGGGGAAGTGCAAAGAATGAAGGAAAGCAAAAAAGGAAATTCAAAAATCTGTAACATGAACAACTCTCAAGATAGGGTAGCATTATGCATTCCATCCTCATAAGGAAATCTCAAAGTATCACATCACAAAACTTGGAGCCTGTTGTTTCTTTTACTACCTTAGTGATAATATTTATTAAATAAGGATTCAATAACAATTGGTGTTTGTGGGTACAGTACGAGTACTTAGTCACAGCAACATAAAGAGGAAATCATTAAGCAAGAGCATCTGCTTCAAACATAAAAATCAGCATAAACTAATAGAAGTTAAAGGCTTTGTGCTAGATGTCTGATATTCTGGCATCAACTCAACTGGAAATTGGATGATAGAAACCACAGTTTTGGGGTTCTACTTTAAACATGACAATCAGCATAAAGTATCAAAGCAATATTTAGGGATTGTTTGGTAAGGTGTATAAGAATAGTACTAAATAGGGCGTACTAGTAATATGGGGATTAGTAATGCAGGGATTAGTTATGCTGGTATTAATTATACTGATATTATTTCTTATGACTGTTTGATGTGGTATGTTTACAAAAATACCCTCCACATTTTTTAGCTTTGAGGACTTCAACGGCAATTTTGTTTTTAACCATGTTTTTTGCATGTATCAATAGTTTTGGTATTGCTAATACCACGATTTGCTATGTATTAGTTATACATAGGATAATACCAAATAGGATGTATAACTAGGGGTGGCAAACGGGCGGGTCGGTTGGATATGAGCGGGTCAAATCGGGTAAATTAAAAAAATGGATAAATTATCCGACCCGACCCGCATTTGAGACGGATAAAAACGGGTTTATCCGGTGGATAATATGGTACCATGGCTTCTTAAATATTGTGAGAACGCATGGGAGAAAATATTAGTGATTAATTTGACAATGATAGCCCCATATATATATATATATATATATATATATATATATATACATATAATACATGTCATACTCCTAATACATATGAGATTAGGGTTATTTACTACTATTTAACTATCAAACTAACACTCTCTCTCAAACTGGTGCATATAAATCATATGTACCGAGCTTGTTACATATATAACTAATATGAGGACCAGTGAGGGACTTAGCGAAAATATCAGCAAGCTGATTATTCGACTTCACAAATTTTGTAGCTATATCTCCCGAGAGTATCTTTTCTCTAACAAGTGACAGTCAATCTCGATGTGTTTAGTTCTCTCATGGAACACTGGATTTGACACAATATGAAGAGCAGCTTGATTATTACCCACAAGTTCTATTTGACTAATTTCACAAAATTTCAACTCCTTGAGCAATTGTTTGATCCAAATTCGCTCACATGTCGCCATAATCATTGCTCGATATTCTGCTTCTGCACTAGACCAAGCAACCACATTATGTTTCTTGCTCTTCCAAGACACCAAATTTCCTTTTACTAAGACACAATATCCAGACGTATAACGTCTATCAGAAGGTGATCCTGTCTAATCAGTATCTGAGTATCCAACGATCTGCTCATGGCCTCGATCCTCAAACAATAAACCTTTGCCTAGAGCTGATTTTATATACCGAAGAATGCGGACAACTGCATCCCCGTGACTATCACAGGGAGAATCCATAAACTGACTCACAACACTCACAGGAAAGAAAATGTCAGGTCTAGTCACCGTGAGGTAATTTAATTTACCAACCAACTGATTATATCTTGCAAGATCGCTAAGAGGCTCCCCCTATCCTGGCAGAAGTTTAGAATTTGGATCCATTGGAGTGTCAACAGGTCTACAACCTGTCATTCCTGTGTCCTCAAGAATATCTAAGGCATACTTTCGTTGTGAGATCACAATACCTGAGCTAGACTGAGCGACCTCAATACCCAAAAAATATTTTAATCTACTCAGATCCTTAGTCTGAAAGTGCTGAAAGAGATGTTGCTTCAACTTACTGATACCATCCTGGTCATTGCAGGTAATAACAATATCGTCAACATAAAAGATCATATAAATACAGAGATTTGAAACAGAATGTCGATAAAATACATAGTGATCAGCTTCATTACGAGTCATGCCAAACTCCTGAATAACTGTGCTGAACTTATCAAACCAGGCTCGAGGAGACTGCTTTAGACCATAGAGGGACCGACGCAACCGAGATACAAGACCACTAGACTGCCCCTGAGCAACAAACCATATAAACCTCATCCTCAAGGTCACCGTGAAGAAAAACATTCTTAATGTCCAACTGATAGAGAGGTCAATGGCGAACAACAGCCATGGATAGAAAAAGGCGGACTAATGCAATTTTAGATACAGGAGAGAAAGTATCACTGTAATCGAGTCCAAATATCTGAGTATATCCTTTGGCAACAAGACGAGCCTTAAGTCGATCAACCTGGCTATCTGGACCAACTTTGACTGCATATATCCAACGACAATCAATAGTCGATTTACCCGAAAGAAGAGGAACAAGCTCCCAAGTACCACTCGTATGTAAAGCAGGCATCTCGTCAATCATAGCCTATCGCCATCCGGGATGAGAAAGTGTTTCACCTGTAGACTTAGGGATGGAAACAGAGGACAAAGATCACACAAATGCACAATGGGATGATGACAAACGATGGTAACTTAAACCGACACAATGCGGATTAGGATTAAGTGTGGACCGTATACATTTTCGTAGTGCAATTGGTTGATTAAGAGGAGACAAGTCCGTAGTATTAGTAGGGTCAGGTGCAGGACGTGAATCAGCAGGATTAGGTGGTGGCACTGGAGCTATAATTGGTAGAACTGGACTGGGTGGTGGCACTGGACTGGGTGGTGGCACTAGAACTATAGGTGGTGGAGTTGCAACTGGAACTGTAGGTGGTGGAGCTATGGAGGAAAATGAATGGAAGATAGAGACTGAATGTCCAAAATAAGGAACTGGTAGCACCTCAAAAATATCTAAGTGATTAACTGTACCTGTGAAGTATGATTGGGTTTCAAAGAAGGTAACATCAGCATACATAAGAAATCGTTGAAGGTCAGGAGAATAACATCAATATCCATTTTGCGTTCTCGAGTAACCTAGAAATATGCACTTAAGAGCACGAGGAGCTAACTTATTTTTTCCTGGAGTAAGGTCATGAACAAAGAACGTACTTTCAAAGACACAGGGTGGAAGAGAGAACAAAGGTAAGTGGGGAAACAAGACAGAGAATGGAACTTGATATTGGATAGCTGAAGATGGCATATGATTAATAAGATAACAAGATGTAAGAACTGCATCCCTCCAAAAACGCAGCGAAACATGAGATTGTATGAGTATGATACGAGCAGTTTTATAAGATGTCTATTCTTTTTTTCCGCTACCCCATTTTGTTGGGATGTGTACGGACAAGATATTTGATGAATAATCCCATGGGAGTTCATAATCTGCTGAAATGGGGAAGACAAATACTCTAGGGCATTATCACTACAAAATGTGCGGATAGAAACCCCAAATTGATTTTGAATTTAAGCGTGGAAGGTCTAGAAAATAGAAAACAACTCGGATCGATTTTTCATCAAAAATGTCCAAGTGCACTTGGAATAACCATCAATGAAACTGACAAAGTAGCGGAATTTCAAGGTAGAACTGACCCGACTAGGACCCCAAACATCTTAATGGACTAAAGTAAAAGGTGACTCTGCTCGATTATCAAGACGCCACGGGAAATGGAAGTGGGTATGCTTACCGAGCTGACATGACTCACACTCTAGAGTGGAGAAGTGAGGTACGCCAGGTACCATTTTCTGAAGTTTTGACAAACTAGGATGTCCTAACCGTTTATGTAATAAATCTGTTGAATCAGTAACGGGACAAGTTATTGGAGGAAGACAAGATGCGAGTCCATGTGATTTTCCAAGGATAAGATAATAAAGTCCATCTGATTCACGTCCGGTACCAATGATCTGCCCTGTACTGCGTTCATGTATAAAAACAAGGTCATCAAGAAATAAAACAGCAAATTTAAGTGATTTGGCTAAGCAACTAACGACTATGAGATTAAAAGGACTACCAGGAACATAAAGAACTGAGTCTAAAGGTAAGGAAGTAAGTGGACTTGCCTGACGTATTGCAGTTGCCATGGCTTGAGACCTATTGGCCATTGTGACTGTCGGAAGAGATTGAGAATATGAAATACTAGTGAAAAGAGATTTGTTATTAGAAATATGATCAGATGCACCTGAATCAATGAACCAAGACTCAGAAGGTGATGATTGGGAGACACAAGTCATGCTACTATTTGTTGGAACAACGGAGGATAATCTTGAAGATTTCTGCTTACGTGCTTTATACTAAAGGAACTTAATATAATCCGGTAAGAAAACCATCTGGATTGGATTCAATGCACTGAATCCAACGGATTGTGAGTTAAAGGCTTCAAATATGAATGACATCATAATGTTGCATCGGAAAAAGCAGTTTTTTCCGAAAATTACTGTTCATGCCGGAAAAATCACTATTCACGCCGGAAAATATAAAAGTGGAATTTGATTGAAATTGGATGGGTAGGCTCGGAATTGCAAGGGCAACAAGCTATCCTGAAGAAATTTTACCAAATTCTAGCGGGAAACTGCCTCATGCGCCGGCGCGTGGGCGTCGGAGCTTCGCCGGAGAAATTCTTCCGGCGGCGCGCGCGTGCAGCCTTTTCTGCCGGAGATCTTTTAATGGGTTGGTCGCCGAGCTCTAATCTACTTTCCCATGGTGTTGCTTTTTGCACAATACTGATGGATAGTATGATTCTTGCGGACAAACCTGTTTTTGCCTAAAAAAGGGCTTCCGGTTGATTATTTTCTCTTCCCGGAGTAGCTGAAATTTATGCACAATGATAAATTTCTCACGGTTGCTCTGACACCATGTGAGAACACATGGGAGAAAATATTACTCCCTTCATTTCATATTAAATGAAGTATTTTCCTTTTTAGTATGTTCCAAAACAAATGACACATTTCTAAATTTGAAAATAATTTAACTTTAAACTCTTTCATTTTACCGTTAATGATAAGCTTTTAAAGCCACACAAATGTCATGGCCCAAAAAACGTTTTACCCATTAAGCTTTTAAGACCACAAATTTCAAAAGTCTTCTTCTTTTTCCTTAAACTCCGTGCCGAGTCCAACTACCTCATCTAATATGAAATGGGGGGAGTATTGATTAATTTGACAATGATGAGCCATATATATATATATATATATATATATATAATACATGTCCTACTCCTAATACATATGGAATTAGGGTCAATTACTACTATTTAACCATTGGTTATCCATCCTCTAAATGGATAATATGATTCTTTATCCATATTCGACCCGTTTTTAAATGATTCATTATCCAACCCATTTTTTAATGGATAATATGGGTGGATTTTGTTTTCTTTTAACCATTTTGCCACCTCTTTGTATAACTAATACTTGTATTAGTTATTAGTTATACATTTGTTGAAAAGTGTACCAAACAAAAGTTTAATTATACCAAAGCTAATACATATATTATTTTCCCTAATACATCCTACCAAACCACCCCTTAATACTTTGTAGTTTCTGTCAAGTTTCAGTGATAGATTGCTAACAACCACGTGTCCCTTCATATTGTGTTGAAACTTGAAAGTAAGTTGGCCACACACTCTGGCTCTCAACACAACAGAAAGAAGAAAGGAAAATATAAACAAAAGCAATCAAATCTAGCAGAGCTTGCTTTAGACAAACCCCAGACAAGTGCACGGAGGGATAGACACACACAAATAGGTCAAAATAACAGAGGATAAAGGTGTGCAAATACAAGGGTCTACCAGAAAATTAGAGCATGACAACCAGAGAAAGTGAAATTAGCGAACCAATGAAATACATAAAACGATTACAAAACACTTGGAGGAACATAACTCCAGATTACAGTAACAAGAGGACCAAAGTTAGTAATTTGCTCATATTTTAGGCAATCGGTTACTAGCATGTGGTAGCATATTACTCCATTTGGTAACAAGTTCTTCTATTTTTGGCTCCTTTACGGTACATTTGCCTGGATCCAGCATTACATCTTATAGAGCAGTATTTCAACCTTTACCAAAGTAAGGCAGCTTATGCAATGTAAGAAAAAGGGCCTTTGCTAGGAAGTACCGAGGAAACAATATATACATGAGTGTGATCATTGGCATATATTGATCAGTTCTCCTTATTAAAGCTTTGAGCTCGAAGCTCAACTCACAATGCTAGAAGAGGTATGAAAAAAGTAACACAAATGTGCCAGCACTTCAATGCTCATCATCCGCTACATGGATAATCTGACGCCCTTAAATGTGTTGCTGAAAACTTATAGACAGTGGAGATGATGCTTACTGCTTTGCCCCTGGATGCCATTTTATGCTGCATCCAATGCTAGTAGCAAGTACAAAAACCGAGATCAGTACATAACCTAAGAGCATAAATCCTAACCTCAACCATTCCCATTAGGCTTTTCAAGGGAAGAAAACCACAAATGCTTGTAAAACCAGAAAAAGCAGACAATAAGGGGGCATATTACATATAAACGGAAATAAGAGTACCTGGGTTTTTGATTGGATGAAACTGGTTGGCCACTAAGCACGCAATCTATTGCTAGGCTCAAGTCCCTAGGAGATAGTGTCATAACAACTATATTAGGAATTTGCAATAGTACACTAGATTCCTGAGAGAAAATTGAAAAGACAATGTAACTAACCTTCCTGTGACAGGTGCATTGTTGCTTGGCCTTGAATCATCAAATTGACCATGATACACTAGCTCAAAGGGCCTTCTGCCATCCTGTCACAAAATGAAATTCTTTAACTCTGCAAATAATTTCCAAAACAATAAAAGCAACATTGCTTTACAACTCTTGTGAGAATACTTATTTAGAGGCTTCAAGAATATTTTAGTAGTATTAACTTGGGATGAAAGCTATGAGAGGAAACACTACAATACTCTCAGTAAGAACTGGGATAGAAAGCCATGAACTTTGGTTGAGAGGATTTCAAACAAGGGGGTAAAATACATGTGTACGAGAGGCAAATCATATATTTAAGAAAGAAACAGGGGACAGAAAAGCATTTTGAAATTTCAAAACAGGGGTATGGTGTGTCATGCTAACCTTTAAGCTTTCAGATATAACTCGAGTAGTCATTACCTTTTTGAACAGGAAAAATTCTGGTGTACAAACAGCCCCAAAGTCTTTTGCAACTTCTTGTGACTGCAAGAAAAACATCAAGCTGAAGAAGTTTGAACAAGGCGGAACAGATTGTAAATATTTTCAAATAAAAACATAAGAAACAGACAGCAGTGGATACATGTCAAGTAGGGTTTTGCACACCTCATCTTTGTACAATAGTTAATGAGCATAAAGTATCAGTGCAATTTAGAAGATTTCTTGCCAACTGCGATAACTCCATAATTGTACTTCCACAACTTAATTTAGACAATTGCAGCCTCAAGGGAGAACAACAAGTCGAAAGAGGTAGAGTCAGAGGCGTAAGCAGCCTACGATCATTGGGTCCAACTGAACCCAAATGACCACCTGTTCTAGTGTCATGGTTGACCTAACTAAACTTCTGGAAGGTATATTTAAAATGGATGTAATTAAGAGGCTCCAGGTCAGATACATATCAGCAGCAACTTCATTCAAAAATTTTTTAGTTGCTCAATCCCTAAAAGCTAATTTAAGTTTCAGTGAAAAGAGATATATTTTTGGGCGTTTCCCTAACTCCTAAGCCTCATCAGGGCTCAACAGCAACGTGGAAAATAGTAAGCTTCCAGACATGCTAAGTCATCAGCAACCAATTTGGACAGCGGGAGTAGAACCAGTATGAATAGTAACTAGAGTTGTTGATATTCTCAACAGAACTGAACCAGTGTTGTAGAAAAATATAGTGGTGAAATAAGGGGCAATAGCGGACTGGCCTGGTGACCATGTGAATCAGGCCAAACATTGATATCCAGCAACAAATATATTTGCATAGAAAATGAAAAAAAGAAATGGGATGATAACTGAAGTGATATATATACAATACAAGCAATTATAGAAAACTATCATCAGGAACTCGTTATAGAAGCACACCTCATCATAAAGAAAAGGGAAAGGATATTTGAAGAGCTTAGCGTCTTCTGCCATGAATTCAGGTCCATCCTGTGAAAGATGGAGAAACTCACAACAATTCCATAATGGTCTCACAAAACCAAGAGATCAT
The DNA here is from genome assembly GCA_026770625.1 of Nicotiana glauca. Lineage (NCBI taxonomy): Eukaryota > Viridiplantae > Streptophyta > Magnoliopsida > Solanales > Solanaceae > Nicotiana > Nicotiana glauca. The sequence goes on along the minus strand of MU765636.1, from coordinate 51,478 downwards.
AGGTTATATAGCATCTGAACCTGTGGATGTGTAACTACAGAGTTTGAAGATATTGCTACCACCGCAAGCCCTTTCTGCAGCAAAGATGAACTTCTTGATGTTATTCTGCTCGTTTCAACTACTGAGCTGACAGAAAGCAGAGAGTGCATGTAATACGTGAAGTTAAAAAAGAAGGGAAACCGAATCAGATTATCACCTACCTTCATGTAGAAATTTGAAAGTTTAACAATATCCTTCTTCAAATGTATGACAAATGGACAATGGTTGCAGATGAACATAACCTGTGAAATTACATTATTAGAGTTGAATCACAGTTAAAACAAGTTAATATAGAAGAGGGAAAGGATATTCATTGCTCTTTAATTCTTTTTTCAACCTTCAGCTCTTATAAAAAAAAATCTTCTACTTTTAAGTTAAACCCTTGTGCTGGCAGAAGTATATATTGTATGGCTAACAGAAGTATTTATTTAATTAAGGACTAATGAGAACATGTTTTATGGCCTACATAATTCAGTTCATTTTACAGTTTGACCACATGAAATTAATGGCGACATGGATGAAGGTCAAGAAGATAAGCTCACTCAGATGGACATTATTAGTAAAGTCAATAACTCGAGAACACCCAATAAATACACCACACTAAAGTCAATGGAGGAGCCATCAATAAGTGTGCAGCATGTATATCGCACACGAAAACCTGGAGTAAACTCGTTATTGGGTATACTCAATTATGGACCTACAATGTAGCTATTGGGTTCTCAAGCACCCCATTGTACTTTACCCAGATACTATATTTTTATGCAAAATACATAATTTAACCATCGACCTTATCCCCAAATCCCTCTTACACACCTGTTAAATACGGGAATAATATTACACACTAAAACTTTTAAAAGTGTATCTATTACACGCCTCTTTTGCCATGTGTCACACGCGTGTATTACACATAAAAGAGTTGCGTGAAAGCTAAAAAATTCCTCTGAAATTAATATTTTTCCTTCTATTTTTCCCTTTTTAAAACTATTTTCTTTTAAATTAAAGAAAAAAACATAACTCATGTCTTCTTCCCCAACCTCAAACCCC
>MU765636.1:25661-35683 GCA_026770625.1 Nicotiana glauca | reverse complement strand
AAAAAAAGTACCAAAATTGGTTCACCAAAAAATTTCAATAAAGGTAAACACTATTTATTTTTCCTCACTGTTTTGTAGTTTGATTTTGGTTGTAAAAATCTGTTGTTCAAGTGTTAATTTAGTGTTCAAGTATTTTTTGAAAAAATGTGGTATTGTCCTAATTTTGTAGATTATTTGTCGCAATTTTGTAGGTTTAGTAGAACTGTGATTCCTAGACAGTCTATAAATGTAGTTAGTTTGTAGTTGATTTGTAGTCTGATCGTTAAATTGTAGAGATGGTATTCATTGCAACCTGTATTGCTGCTACATTTAACTTCATTCTAAATACAATTAATCTATATTTTGTGAGTTACTTGAAGTAACTGTTATATTCTGTAGATAATGTTTACACGTGCATTGTTCTTCTTTGATTGTTCAAGTGTATTTTGGTAAAATGTAGTGTTGTCCTAATTTTATAGATTCTCTCTCTCAATTTTGTAGGTTAATTAGAACTGTGACTCTTAGACAGTGTATAAATGTAGTTAGTTTGTAGTTGATGTGTAGTCTGATGGTTAAATTGTAGATATTATATTTTTCATTGTAGCCTGTATTGCTGCTACATTTAACTTCATTCTAAATACAATTAATCTACATTTTGTGAGTTACTTGAAGTAACTGTTACATCCTGTAGATAATGTTTACATGGGCATTGTTCTTCTGTTATTGTTTTGTAGTTATAGGTGTGGGTAGGTTATTCTTCTTCTAGTTATATTTTTTATTTGTCATGTAGTTATATGTAGATTACTGCTTCCTTTTTATGCAAACTACTAATGTTCATTAATTTTATATTTTCTGCATAATGGCCCTTACTTTGTACAACAAAATATTAATTATGGTGTGATTAGATTCCACAGTTTGTGTGATCCTAGCATACCTAGCCAGATACAAGTTTTACTCTCTCTAAATGCTTTAAGGGTTTTCAAAAAAACTTGTTTTGGTTACTTATTAGGTCTCACCACAATCTGTATGCAAAACCAATCACTTCATCTTCTGATGAAGTATGAATTGACAAAGTCTACTGATTCATATTTTTCAGTACTATTGAAGGGTGAAAAATTGAATTTTTCCTTGAGATAATTTGGGTTGATAACTGGTCTTAATTGTGTGAATAAATTTTCAGACTATGGTTACACTTCCATCTATGTTAGCCCTTTAATGAATACATATTTTCCGAACAAAGAAAGGGTTGAGAAATGACATTTGAAACATGTAGTGACTAATAAAGCATGGGCAAACGATGTGGATGCGGTGAAGTTGTGCATTCTTTATATGTTGAAATTTTTTGTTTGTCCTTCAGATAAAGACCATGTGACTTTCATAGACAAGTTTATGTTCTTTCTAATAGAGTCTGGTAATTTTGAGTCATACCCATGGGGTATCAAATCCTTCAAGCAGGTTATTGAATCTGTCCGACATCGTCTTAATTCCCATGTACATTCTTATCTGATATGGGGATGCTCATTAGCCTTGCAAGTGTGGTTATATGAGTGTTGCTCATCCGTCAGCACCGAGCTTGCTACGAGGTATTCTGAATCTATACCTCGCATTTTAAGATGGTCAGCTACAAAGGGGCAGATTTGGTTAACTGCAATTGAAGAAAAGTTGATCAAGCCTGAGTGGCTCAAGGTATTTTTTCCCACTTTTGTATGATGCTACAATTACATTCATAATAACTACATTGAATCTACATTTTTTTTTGTCACTTGAATTAACTGTTATTTCCATCATTCAGTTCACAAACATGATTAAATCTGGAGAAGAGCTTGGAGTGCTTAATCTGCCATACAAGATTCAATATGAAGATGAACATGGTGCTCAACCATCACATGTTCCAACTGCTGCTCAACCATCACAAGATTCAATATGAAGATGAACATGGTGCTCACCCAAAGATACAGATTGTCAAGAGGACATTGAATCTGTCAGTAGCAAGCTCAGGAAGTTGAAAAAGGGGATTAAGCAGGTATTATGAATAACTACAATATATTGACATAATTTGCTACATTTTGACTCCATTGCATAACAATTATAGTATGTTATATATTGTAGTTAATTTGTGGTATAAATCTATAACAATTATAGTTTGTTGAATTGTAGTGTAACTGTAGCAATTAGAATAAGATTACCAACTAATTATATATTTAATTTTTAGGTCGATGGAAAGTTAGATGCTTTTAGGAAGGCTGTTTTTGAGGAACTCTCAAGCCTTCGATAATTCATAGATCAATCTTTGAAGAGTGTTATGATTGTGATAAACAGTAGGTTTGATTTGGATGAGTCAAAGGTAAGAATTTACATATAATTTTGTACCAAGACTAATTAAGACATATGAATAAAGTATTCTTAAATATTCCCCAAAATTATAGTTTGCTGGTAGTTCAACCAAAAAATAATGACCAACATCAAAGAGAGAACAACCAGCAATTCCAGTTCAATGTTGGTGATCAACTGCATGCAAGCACAAGCAATACAAGTATCTACAAAATTCCTACATACATATTTACAAACTTCAAGACAGCATTATTTTATTATACTAATCACTTTTTCAGTATGTGTTGCAGCTTCAATTTCTCCAGAACATGTTCAACCACATGTTGACTTATATCCTGACTTCCAAGAAGCAGCTGAGGCATATAAAGCAGGTACAGAACCATTCCTTCATTACAATAAGGTTTTTATGAAAATTTTTAATAATTTACACCTTAACTACATATTCCTACATATATCTACAATTCTCATTTCCAATTATTCATTCAAGCTGAAGTTTCAGTAGAACATCTACAAGAAAATGTTGAGGAAGAACCAGTAATTGATGAAGTAGCTGAGGCACAACAAGCAGGTAATATATTCTCTATAAATCCATAATATTGTTCATAACTACATAGATCTACACTTATCTACAGAAGGTGAAGTTTCTACAGGGGGTGTGCCAGCAATGGTTGAGGATGAACCATCAATTCAGGAAGGAGCTGAGGTAGAAAAAGAAGGTATTGTTTCATAATATACTTTTTAATAGAAAATTGTTGCTTATACAATTATACAATGCTGTTAAGTATGTTATTTTATATGTAACAGATATTGAAGATAACGTTCCACAGTCGCCAATTCACGATGTGACTGTGACTGAAGTTGTTCCTGAATGCATTGATAAAAAAGTTGTTCCTGAAGGCATTGACAACAAAGGTTTGATATTGGATGACTTTGAGCTGCCAGAAAACTTATCACAGTTGGTCATGTATGGCGAGCCCATACCAGATGAATCAACCCCTGTTCATCCCGGTAGAGTCAGGCAACCGGGAAAACATGCACGATCACCTTTCACACCTTTGTATAGTTCTGGAGGCAACACATCTGTTGGACCTAAAAAAATTTACCTTAAGCACCCCTTCACAAGTGTCATAGGTGAAAATGTAGATCCTGAATTGACATAAAGGTTCACCAACTGGTTATACCTTCGTAGTGATAAAGTATCTAGGAGGTATGAATGCTTCATTTTACACTGTCTGTTCACCATTTTTATACTTTAAAGTTGTAATTCATTTTGTCAATTTTTAGTATTTGATATTTTTTTGTTATTACAGGAGGAAAGATTACTTTTCCAAGAAGGATAACCAAATCAAGCCTTGGTTGGATTTTGGTTGTGAAAAGATTGATAAGAAGGACTGGTTTTATGCCCTTCCTCACCCCGGACAAGTCATCAATAACACAGTAAGTATAAAGAACAGAATCATTCACAATATATGTTTTGTCTTCAGCTGTGTAGTGTAATTGTAGTTTATTCTTCAGCTATGATGTGTAATTGTAGAAATATTGTAGACAGCATATATATGTTACTATATTTAGTTCTCAGCTGTGAAATTTTTCTTTTTATGGACCTTATGTATCATATGTGATGATGATTGTATGTACAAACTGGAATTTTGGTACTTTTGACTTACTTGGAATCTCTGTGTACCACAACTGTAGTTACCTTGTAGTAATATTGTAGAGCTTGTGATGGTGCCTATTAATATTAACTGTAGGTTGAACTTGCTGATTATTGGGACCTTAAGTTAGGTGCTATGTTTCATTTGTTCCTCTGTATAGTGAATAAATGTAGACAATGCATAAATGTAGTTAATGTGTAGTTGTTTTGTAGTCAGATGGGTCAATAGTAGATATAGTACTTGTTTACTATAGTTCATACTAACTACAATTAAATTACATTTTGTGAGGTACTTGGACTAACTGTTATATTTCTGTAGTTATAGTATAGCTAATGTGCAGCAATCTGTTAGACTTTTTAATAAATTCAAATTGTATTTAATCTGTAGTTGTTTTGTAGATAATTGTGGTTACACTGTAGCTTATTGTATATGTTTATTCTATTTTGGCAGCACATTGATGTTATTATGTATTATCTGCGAAAAAGAGGCAAATATGGCCCCAACAACAATACTAGGTTCACAAAAACCGATTGCTTGTTCAAGACAAAGATTGAAAGAATCTATGACAAGTTCATAAGTTCTCTACCGGAACAAAGGTATTCGGTTGTTAAACCCGAGGATGATGTTGGATAATATATTCTCGGGTAAAAAATTCTTGCTAATGTTGCCCGGGATCTTGTTGACTATGTGCTCATGCCTGTTAACCTTGTAGACAACTTCCATTGGTTGTTGCTAGTTTTTGACATAAAGGATATGCAACTTTATGTTTATGATTTCATGGTGAGAGCAAATCGTCATAAAACAGTTGAGACATTGGTTGATAAGTTTTCAATCATTATCCCTTTGTATTTTTCATGCACTGGTTTCTATGGCAAACATAAAGACATTGACTTCAAGACCACAAATGCATACATCAAGAAACCAGTTACGGACTCTCTCGACATACAATGGATGGTTGCTGAGATTCCACAATAAAAGGAAGGCTCACTATAAAAAACTAATTTCCCTTTCTATATGTTTAATTATTTTATTTTAGTCATTTGTTATATAATGAAAAATTCTCATCTTATGCAGTGATTGTGGTGTATTTGTGGCTGCCTTTGCGGAGTATGTTAGCCTTGGAGATTTGGCAATCCCAAAGGAAGATCTTTCTGATATTGACCAACACCGTAGATGTTATGGAGCTCTACTGTGGGACTATGTTACAAAAAGCAAGAAGATGGGTCAATCACTGAGAGTGAGATTACTGGCAGGCTAGCAAGGAGGAAGGGTGCTCCAGCAAAAAATGAGAGGACTAGAGTGCAACGAAAGAAGAAATAGACTATTGTGTTCCTAGTTTGGTCTGTGTAATTTGGTAGTTGAATTGGAAAACAATGTAGGAAATATGTCATTTTGGTTTTCTACAACACTTTTTGTTGATTACATTATACTCGAGTACTCGAGTACTCTGATTACATTTTTACAGCAACATCTTTGTCTTACAATTTGACTTTAATCTTCAAGTTATTTTTATAAATACCTTCAAGTTCCAAGTAATATCTGTATATAACTGTCATTTATTATACAACATAAAGATGAAATAAATACAAGAATCATATAAATAATTTAGCCATCTTTTATCAACAATGTTTTTCAAAAACATTCATTTTATCTACATTTAAACTACGTTAAACTACATTTCAACTACAACTCCTCTACATATGAATAACAGGACTACAATTCTACCAAAGTTAAACTATATATTCACTACAATCTGGAGACAATTTACGTTGAATGCATTTTTTATTAATATCAGTTTTTTTGTATATAGTAAATATTAAAGTTTAACTATTCTATAAAAAAAAGACAACTTTAGATGCTTGACAAAATACATAAAAACATAAATAGTGCAGATACACAAATTGATGTTTATACTTCTTAATCATCTTCAAAAACTTAAATAATTACACAAGAAAATCCGATAATTTGAGCTCACTAACATTTATTTTGATTAACTATTCTAACTAGATGATATTCATTTCTTTTTCGGCGCATTCTTGCAAGTTCTTTTCTTATGCCCTTCACCTCCACAATTGCCACATGACACCTTGTACTTCTTTGACTTTATTTCATCAAATATTTTATATCTTTCCTTGTGAGGTCTCCCTGACTGCCTTTTATTTCCCGCCGGTGGCTTTACTACCTTATCCAAAATATGTTGTGGCACATCCCATTTGCCTTCATCAGGAAGAGGATTTATTGGCATTTCATAGGTAAGCAGAAGGCTCTTCCTTGTGTAATACGGAGAGCAATAGTTTTCGTATGTTTCATTCCTATGCCTTAATGCTGCCAAAGCATGCGCACATGGAAGTTCATCTAGTTGGAATTGTCCACAACTACATTTTTTGTTTTCTAGACACACAATGTAACGCTTCACACCATCTAACACAGTATGTATATGATCTATTGAAGCCCTCACCTACAATTGAAGACCAAACAGAAATATTAATACATCAATCATTAAAATGGATTATCACCAATTTACCTACAAATCAGCAACAAATATATTACAGCTCATCTACAAACTACAATTACCGACAATTTGACTACAATTTAACTACAATCTGGAAACACTGCAGCTATTACTTTTTTTTTTCTCCTGCACCAGAAAAATATATCTTACCTTTAGTTTCTGAGATGATGTACTGTTGTCTTCCAATTCTTTGTTGTATTTGTGACCAAGGTATGTGAAAGTACCATTTGCCTTCGATAATTTTTTTTTGTCCAACGTTCAAGAAAAGTCCTCATATACTCAAGTAGATCAAATATTGGCAGCTTTCTTGCCTCTTTTGTTACAGCATTCAACGACTCGGCAATGTTTGACGTCATAGTAAAAGTTGTATTGACCGTTGCATGTACTCTTGACCATCTATGATAGCCAATATCATATAGGTAAGACTTTACACGCGGGTCTACCTCTTCAATCTTCAACATCCTTTCATTAAATTCATCCAGAGTGTATGACCGTGCTGTAGCAAAGTACAATTCATGTAATTGCAGATGTCCCTTCTTGAATTTTGACCTTATATTTGTCCATATATGCCACATGCAAGAGTAGTGTGCCATGTCCAGATAGACAACTGATGTTGCCTTCAGTATACTCTCATGCCTGTCTGAAACAACACATATTTAAGGTCTTTCACTATATGCCTCCTTGAATTGCTCAAAGAACCACTTCCAAGACGCGTCGTTTTCAGAATCAACCACAACATATGCCAAGGGAAAAATAGTACCTACATTTTTTAGACATAAAATATGATTAAATAACAACTACAATATATATTGAGAATATAGACAAGTTAACTACATTATTTTATATAACTACCAAATAACTACAACATAACTACAATTAAACTGCATTTTAAAGACTGTCTACAAAATAACTACAAAATTATTCCATTATTTACCTGCTGCATCCATGGTGCTTGCTGTTAGCATAATCCCCCTGTAGGCTGACTTTAAGAATGTCCCATCAACCACTACTACCGGCCTACAATGTTGCCAACCATTTATTGATGTACAAAGAGCAACAAATGCGTATAAGAAGCAATCATCTGCTGCCTTCTTCAATTTAACAACAGAACCAGGATAATTCTTCTCAAGAATATAAAAATATTTAGGTAATTTGTTGTAGGAATCACACGGATTCCCTCTCAAAAACTGTAAATCTTTTTCCTTTGCTCTCCATGCTTGCATGTAGCTTAGGTTCAGTCCATGTTCGGATAACATGTCAGTTTGTATGTCCTTTGGTGTGTAAACAGTCTTAGGATCACAATACTTTGGAATGACCATGCTACCAACTACTGCAGCAGTACGTTTGCGCTGTATGAATGTTTCGTCCATTAGGCAGCATGTGTGTTGTCGGATGAAACTTCTTATATTGAACATTGTCGAATCATTAATTGACGTTGCCTTGAAATGCCATTTACAGCTTTCAGCAACACATATAAGCCAGTAGCTACAAAAAAAATACAATATTTACACAAATTTATGAAAAACTACAATTAACTACAAACTGACTACAATTTAACTACAATTTATAAAATCCACCTATCTTCAATAATACACTGATTTTGCTGATATATTATCTACAAATAACTACATACCTTCTATGACTATATCTTTTTACTCTGAACTGGAACTTGTGCATCACTGAATAATTCTTCATTGCAGCAACTACTATTTTCTTGTCCTGATAAACTTGTCCTTCTTCAATATATGTTTGCGTAGATTTAGTTATTATTTCACTTTGATATTCCTCTATAGCTGGTGAGAATGGAATTTCTAGTAACTTTAGGGATCCAGAAGAACCTGCAGACAATAAATTCATAAATGTAGTTTCTATGTAGATAATTTTGAAAGCAACATTGCTTTATCCTTTTCAGTACTATGTGAGCTTTTTAGTTTAATTGTAGGTAATTGTAGTAATATTGTAGATAACATAGTAACACCATAACTCTCTGCAATGTCGAATCAAACATACCTGCACTGGTGCTTTCATTGGTGATTGTCAATTCCATATTGAAATCTCTTACGCTTATACATAAAGGATACGAACCTAAGTTTTTATTCTCCTTTTTGGTTTCCATGTACACACGAATTCCCATATCATTCCTAATCTCCATTGGAGGACAATTCTCGTTCACAATGTATTTGATTTCTACAATTTTATCCGATGTTTCAATCAATAATTGTTCTGCAATTGTAGAAATGAGAATTCCGTAGCTTGCATTATCATCTACCACAATGGCATCAACTTCAAAATCTCTAAATCTACCATAGTTATCCCAATTACCATTCGATTTCAGCATTATTGGGATTTTTGACATAATTTTGTGTAGTTGATAGAAAAAAAGACAAAGAACAGATATAGTTTCGACAATTTGAGTACTGATGTCGACGAAGAACAATTTTGTATTCTACAATTTGTATTGCGTTGTAGAATTAGTAAAAGCAATTTGATTACTGGAGCTTCAATAGCTTGCGTTTTTTGAGAATTGTAGTTGAGTGAGAGAAGAGAGATCTTTTTCCGTTGAGGAAGGAGAGAATTACGCATCAATGAAATCTCCTTCCGTTTCAAAATTCGAATTTAATGTTGACAGAATCACACGCAGATCTGGTGCCTTCATTTTAGCGCGTTTTTATGGCAAAATCTACCTATTTTTGGATTGGTATATAATTTGTAGTAAAAGTGTGGACTACACGGGTAAATAACAAATTATGAATATTTTTGGTAATAAGGTTTGATATATGGTATAGATAGGTAAAAACTCCTTTACAATTTACAACATATTTAAACATTAACTAATTTACCCAAATTTCATGACTAATTATCCTGAATTTTTGTATTGTGAATTTTTGAGCTGTTTATTTGAATTTCAAGACTTAGAGCCCGTTTGGATTAGCTAATTTGAAGTAGCAGATAAGTATTAGGTGTTGAAAAGTACTTTTAAGTACTGAAACTGATTTAATAAATAAGCATTTATGTGTTTGGATACAAGTGTTGAAATTGATAATAAGTTGTTACAATATTTGTTAAAAACGTGTTGATAAGCTCTTTTTCTAGTAAAATTACTTAAACAACCTTAAAATTGTTTACACTTATAAGGGCGTAATTTCTTTAAAAATTTAGATTTCAAATTGATCCTGATACAAAATATTCTATTTTTCATTTTATTTTAAATACAATTGGTGCTTAGATAAGATAACTTTTATGATAAATATAATTTATTTTATGATAAGCATATAATAATAAGTTATAACAATTAATAAATTGACAAAAGTTTCTCAATAAAAAATAAATCTAAATAGGACAAAATATTTGACGAGAAACAAACACTCGCTTCATCACCACAATATTTAGAAAGCAATACACCAAAAAATTGATATGTCCTCATTTATTACATACAGTTCAAAGATTAATACGTAATCACATAGATACAAATATGCAAAGGAATAGAGAATTTGCTTTTCTTAAATATTAAATGAGAATTGCAGACTTGAAGAGTAAAAGGCCGG
>MU765635.1:107601-119622 GCA_026770625.1 Nicotiana glauca | reverse complement strand
AAACTACCCTTCTGAATCTCCAAACTTCCGCGGCCCTCATCCACCGCGGTCGCGGTGGAACCGCGGTAGAACAGTGTTTCTGAATCTTCAGGGCTGTTCAGGCGTGACTTCCATGTACTTTTGCAAATATGGCCTTTTTCTTCCACTTTTGTCTTCAAAATTGCTCCTTAGCCTTCCTTACCCCTTTTGTAACTACAATTCATGAAAAACACTTATAAGAGCGTTTTGTCATCATATATATCATCAAAACAACATAAAAAAATGTGATTATTTAAGGTGTGATTATAGTCAAATTCACCTATTATCAACACCCCTTTGATTACAGGTAGAAACCCAGGTATTTGTTCTATGCGGTCATTTTGCTCCTTGAGTTGTTTCTGCAGGGGTAGTATTAAATTTTGCAAATGAGAATTAGCTGAATTACCTGGTTCTCCCTCCTGTGATTCACTGGGAGTTCCTCCGTTTCCTGAATTAACAAGCTCAGAACGAGGATTCTCCAATGTATTGTTATTGGGTGTAGGTGTAGGTAGTGCAGCGGGTAACTGACTAACTAGAGCCTGAACAGCTTTATTAACATGCGCAATAATTGCTTTTTGTAAAGCTTCGTCTACCCCTTCAAAATTCTTAGATTGATCCTGTTCAACTGCATGAGACTCAGGAGTACCTTCACGAGATTGCCATGGCGAACCACGTGGAGAAGGGACCAGGTTAATGTTTTGTAGATCTCCCTGAACCTGTTGGTTTTGATTTACCTGATTTCCTTGAGTGTTATCATTGTTGTTTGCCATAATTGATGGAAATAGATTATCAGAGTCCTGGCAACGAAACCAATTTGTTTAACCAAAAAATAGATTTTTAGTCAAAGCTATAATTTTAGAAGAACACGGGTTACTGATAATCAAAAGAGAATATAAAGAAAGAATTTTGGGAATAATATGATTAGAAAGCAAGTAAATCAGAGTATATTTCAATAATATTTTTTTTCTTATAAGTGTTCAACATTCTCCTTTTTATAGTAATTTTGGAGATACGTGCCTTACCTTTGTCATAATAAGGCTATTATGAGCAATTAATGTCATTAAATGAAACGTTACACAATCATTACATTATAAATATTCTCTAACGTTTTTAGTATTTAATACGCATTAAATACTGTATTTGGTCTTCCATAGGCTATCAGATTCATTCCGTTAATTCTTCTTGATCTTTGAACTTTAAATGTCCTGAATAGGTACGGGCTCTGTATTACTTGAGTAATTGTCTGTGCCTCTTCTGCTACCTTTGCTCGCATCCGTTGTTGCTCGTGTCTCTTGACTAACTTTAATTCTTTGACTGTTTGACTAATCTACGTGTCATGACACGTCACCTTTAATATGTAAACTCGATTTTTCCCAATACAAGTATGTATGCATGCCTTATCCCTACGCCAAGGAAATAGAGAAGTTGTTTCCGAAAGACCCTCGGCTCAATTATCAGCTGACGAATATTCAATCCGACTGCCGTGGCCGAAGACATCCATGCTTACTGTTGATCTGCTGGAAAATTTCCCAAATTTACATCGTATTGCCGTTGAAGTGGTGTGTGAAGGTTGGTAGAAGATATAGACATTTAATTAGTTCTATCAATCGGTTGCTGTAAACAGTTGAGTCTTCCAGTTTTGTAGCTTTCCTCTTTTAGGCCTTTAATTTGAGTTTATAATGAGCTAATGAACTCGGAGAATATATATAGATTATAATTTGTAACACGTGAATATATAGTGATTGAAGTAGGCTGACGGTGTGCGATTTTTGGATGAGTTGCGACTTGCGAGTTTAGATCTGAATCAATTGACACTAATAAATATTTGGCCAAATTAAATATTCTGGAAAATTTGGGAATACATCTAATCAAAGCCATGTGCAGCCATTAGTTCAAGAAAAGATTGGAAACATCTTATCCCTTAGTTGAGGGTTAACTATCAGCATTCCAGTTCCAGTTAACAACTTAACGTTCGAATGGCCAAAAACATAACTATCAGCAGCGTGGAAGTCTAAAAGCGAGAAATGAACGAGAATTCAAGAGGAAAAAAATCTATGCGGTGAACGTGGATCGAACACGTGACCTTCAGATCTTCAGTCTGACGCTCTCCCAACTGAGCTATCCCCGCTTTTGTTTAAGGACTGTTATTTATTTATAAATATCTATAATAACCATACACTCTGCTAACATCATCTTACGGAACATGCTGATGCAACGAGCCCAGATCTAAGGTACCACTGGACGCTTCAAACAACTTTCTTAGCAATTATATATTAGCAAGACCTCTATATAACAACATCCCTATATAACAATACTTCACTATAAAAGTCAAGTTTTTCAGAATTAATTTTTATATTATGTTCTAATATATATTCTATATAACAATACTTCGCTATAACATCCAAAAATATTCGGAATAAACAAGGCTGTTACATAGAAATTTGACTGTATAAGCAATTTTTGAAAGGTAAAGTTAAATTAGTCGAAAACTCGTATACTAAATAACTAAACAGACAACCTTAAAAAATTTCGAAGCGATACGAGAGGTATAAATCTCCACTATCACCAAAGTAATAGAGTGTTGCTCCATTAATGTTTTACACTTTTGGATTATTCTAGTATCCTCAGTACGTCTACTGAGCTTTATATTTTGAATTGTCAGTTACATAATCATAATATATTGCTTAATAGTTAAGTATTTGGTGATCTAGAGTATTATTTTAACATATATTACCATGCATTAGGTAGTTCAATCAAATCTTTCTTCTTTTTTCGTTTGAATTTTTGTTGAGAGCTGTGGGTCCCGCTAATTTAATTATATTGTAGTTAGTAGATAGTTAGTTATAACTACTTAGTGTATCAGTAGTAGAGTTAATTAGTTGTTAGCTTTTATAAATAATAGTGCTTAGTAGTTGTATATATCATATTTGTGGTAAATGGAGTAACTGTTTTTCTCCTTCATCACATTCTCTCTTCTCTCTTATCTCCACCACAACCAGAGCTCCTTAACATGGTATTAGAGCTCGGTTAATCGAGTAATGGCAGCTCAGATGTGACAGAGCACTTAATCTCATCCTTAATATTTGCATTGTATCAATTTTTTGAGTCAATTCTCATCTGAGTTTCACTTCCTCTGAGCTAGGGTTTGTGATTTGTTCGATTGAATCTCAATTGGTTGCGAGTAGTTTGTGCATTTGCCAATAACTATATTTCTCTTCTTCGATTCAAGTTTCTTAATTCTACAACAATGTTGGTTCATGAAGAAATTATTGATACTCAATTCAAATCTCTTAATTTAGCTCAATCAGCCGATCATTATCATCCTCTGTACATACATCCATCTGATATACAAGGTTCGATTCTTATGTCTATTCAGCTACAAGGTTCTGAAAATTACTCGATCTGGAGTAGATCGTCATTGAAAATTGTATTGCATGACAAGAACAAATTAGGCTTTGTTTTAGGCACTTGCAAAAAAAAGCAACTATGATGTTAGTCTTCATGAACTATGGGATAGATGCAATGCAATAGTGTTAGCAAGGGTCATGAATACAGTATATCCAAATTTGCGCAGTATGTTAATCTATGCATCGGATGCCCACACTATTTGGGAAGATCTTAGGAAAAGGTTTGATAAAGTCAATGTTTCTAGGGCAGCTTACCTGCATAAGGAAATTGTCACACTAATACAAGGAGCATCTTCTATCTTTGTATTACTTTTCTCGATTGAGAAAACTTTGGGATGAGTATGAGACACTAACTCCTCCACCTACATGTGGTTGTCCTGAGTCAAAAAGACATGTTGAACACTATCAACTTCAATAGCTTTATTAGTTTCTTACTGCGCTTAATGACTAACATGAAAATGGACAGCTTACCTGCATAAGGAAATTGTCACACTAACACAAGGAGCATCTTCTATCTCTGTATACTTTTCTCGATTGAGAAAACTTTGGGATGTGTATGAGACACTAACTCCTCCACCTACATATGGTTGTCCCGAGTTAAAAAGACATGTTGAACACTATCAACTTCAATAGCTTTATTAGTTCCTTAATGGGCTTAATGACTAATATGAAAATGCTAAGAACCAGGTGCTAAAAACTAGACCACTTCCTAACCTGAATCAAACCTATGTTATGATCAGCAATGTTAAAAGTCAGAGGATCAATGAAAAGGGTGTATATGACTCTAATGATACTAACGAGGCTGCTGCGCGCAATGATGAGTAACATAAATTATACTCTCTCCGGTCCAAAATAAGTGATTTTTTGGGTGTTTTCACACATATTAAGAAATTCACCTTTTAACATTAATTAGCAATGAAATTGATCATATTAACCTTTACTATCTCACATAAACACTCCTAACACATATTCCAACACTATTTATTCCAAGGACAATGTAGGAAAAAATAATTAATTCATTCTTGAAATCCGAAAAAATCACTTATTTTGGACCACAAAAAAAAGGCAAAAAAATCACTTATTTTGGACCGGAAGGAGTAACAACTAAGATTAGTGCATAATATTGTTACCCCTAGACCTAATTCCAAGATTGCACCTAAAAAAAACATAAATCCATACATGACACAAAACTTAAATCAAACAACTTCTCATTTGGCATTAGAGGGGTGGTCCGTCCATAGAGCAAGTAAAGCAACCATTTTAGACTCCATATTTGAGGGGGGCTCATTTTTTATTACACTTAATAAATTATGTATAAGTTTAAAAAAGAGTTCTGTAAAGTGAAAAAGTTTAATTTATTTCTTTAACAAATATGGAGAAGAAGGATTTGCAACTGCTATAATTTCTATCAAGGAAATTGCACTTGAAATGAATATCGAACCCGAATTTCGCAAGAAACATGTGATATGTAGGAAGTAACAATTTGATGTGCAATGTTAATAATGAAATCTCAAAAGCTTTCAAAGAGTCCTTTAGAATTGATTACTTTTATACATAATAGACAAGGCTATTTTTTCACTTCAAAATAAATTTGAACAATTCGAAGCATATAAAAATATTTTTGGTTTTCTATTTAGTAGTAAAAACTAAGATAGCTAGATATTGCAAATTTGGAAAAATATTGCCTTAATTTTGGTTGTTCCTTAAAACATAATAATCAATTTGATATTAATAGTTTAGATTTATTTTCTGAATTAAAAATATTAAGGAAAATAGTACAACTAGAAGATAACAGCTTAATTGATACACCTAATCAAATAAAAATATTTAATTCTTTTCCAAATGCCTAAATTGCTTATGGAATAATGTTAATAACTCATGTTACCGTTGCTTTTGCAGAAAGAAGTTTTCATAATTAAAATTGATAAAATCTTACCTAAGAACAACAATGTCACAAGAAAGGTTAAATAGATTAGTTATATTGTCAACTGAGAAATACTTATTAGGAGTTATTCTTGGTAAGAAAATTATTTATAACTTTGTATATAAGAAAAGCTAAAAAAAAATATATTTCAAATAAATAATAATAAAAATTAAAAAATTAAGGCCCCTCATAAAGTTTGACTTTAGGCCACAAAATTGATCGGGCTGCCTTCAGCATTAGTAAAGAGTCAAGTTGTCAAGGAAGCAAATGACTTGTAAAAGTTAAACAATTTGGCCTTTTTGGATTCATCATATACATTTTGACTCTCTCCTTGGAACTTTTCTATAAATAGAGAGTTTCCTATTTGTCTGGAACAACTACTTTAGAATTGCACAAGCAAGATTAAGTATTTAGTTTAATTAACCTACTTCCAGAATGAAAAATACTACACAATTAATAATTGAGTACGATGTTTAATTAATTTGTGGAGATTTAGTAATCATTTCAAAAGGACTTAATTTATCCCCTGCAGTATCTGCTCTGTCCATTTTCGCATATGAATCAATCTTGGCTTGAATTTGTTGAATTAATTCTTCGCCAGTACGATGTTTAATTAATTTGTGGAGATCGTAGATGGTGGATTGAGGTTTTTGGAAGTAATAATGAATGGATTAGTCTCAACCAGTTATAGGTATTTAATAATATTGACGAGCCTAAATATTATGCGCTGGCATTGAAAAAAACTTATCATGCTTCTAATATTATGCAATTGTTTCTTAACGAAACAAAAGTAAGTTCTGACCAAAAAATAAAAAAATAAAAACAAACAAAAGTAAGTAAAAGAATTAATTCTTGGAAGATATCTTTGACATTGACATACTAAAAGCCGTTTGGATGGACTTGTTTTAAGTGATTTTTAATTCAAAATAGCTTTAAAGTTATAAGTTAGGAATTCTAATTTTTGGCTTTTGGTTTGTTTTTGTCATTTTAACTTAAAAACAAGTGTTTAAAAGTACTTTTTCACTTTATTCAAATACTACAAAATGACTTAAAAGCAATTTTTTAAAAGCACTTAAAACAAATCAATCCAAACAAAATTTAATATTATGTACCTAGTTGTTAAAAGCTTGAGCAAAAAACCTAGGACGCTTTTTAGTTCCTATATATGAAAAGTGACAAATTAAGAGAGGTGAATTGATTATTTCTTGATCGAGCTAAACATAGCAATTAAGTAATTTGATCATATGAAAAGTTACAAATTAAGAGTGGTGAATTGATTATTTTTTGTTCAAGCTAATCATAGCCATTAAGTAAAAGTTAAAACTGTTACTCCAAAAGCTCAAAGCTCAGCCAAACAATGGCGAATCGGCGATGCGTTCAAACCCTAAGCCGTCATTTAACGTATCTTCTCTCTCCAAACCCATCATCTCTCCATTCCCTCACTTCCATTTCGCCTCAAATCCTAATCCCACAAATACTCAAATCCATCGACACACTCACTCCCTCTCCCAAATCCCTTAACGTTACCACTAAAATTTCATCTTTCCACAGGCATTTCTGTTCCAATCGACCGATCAATAGCGATGATGACGAGGAGTGAAGTTAAGAAGAAACCGATGATGATGATCATGACGTGGAGTCGAATATTGAGCCCAGCAGAGAGTACACTCCAGAGGAGAAAAAACACGAGGCAGCTGAAATTGGGTATAAGGTCATCGGCCCACTTCAGAAATCGGACCGGGTCTTCAAACCATATGAACCCGTTTTCGCCGTTGTTCAGGTTAATTACTGTTTCCTGTATACCTTATAATACCAAACTAGTTGGGGTCACTATATGAATGTCTATGCTATCTTTGATTGGCTTAATATATTAGGAGTTTTTTAACACTATAGATTATATACGTTTAGTGATAAATTTTGTATCTTTAATTGTGACCTTTACAGAATTGAAGCTGTTGTCTTTTGCTATGTAGATTGGTTCTCACCAGTTTAAAGTGAGCAATGGTGATTCCATTTTTACTGAGAAACTGAAGTTCTGCGAAGTTAATGACAAGGTAAGTTGGGTTCTTGCTTTCTGGAAGTTGGGTACAAAGTTGATGTCTTTTTCTTATACATAACACTAACAGAAGGCACCTTGAGGACATTGTAGCAGCGGGCGCTAACTTAGTAAAAATTGTTCAACAGTTCATATAGTTAAAATCAGATGCACCCGCTGCTCTCATACTACAATTGTCCCTAACTGCCGAAATTACATCAGGAAAAAAAAACTAAAGGCTGAGTTTAGGGTTGTGGCTATCAAAGGCCTGGTTGGATTGTGACCATGTATCGTTGTTTGTAAGCTCGGTTGTTTGTTCAAGTAAGGAATGATGGGGTACAAGGATACTCTAAGTGCTTATTTGAGCTTTATGTGCCTCGTCCCTCTGGATGTGTTAAATGCTCAATTTCTACCAAACCTTATTTAGGACTGTAGGAGCTAGTTGATGATCTCCTTATTTCTTTGTGCAAATGTGTTAGGTCTCAGTCCACTACTTTTATCTTTGCTCTTCTCAATAGATTATTTACTACTAACCTTGCATCAATTGGCATTACTTGAAAGAAAAGGCTCCAGAGCAATTCTTAAGGAAAAAGTTGAGAAAAAAGTATATCTATAACATCAATGAAGTGGTGATGTACGCGGATAAAAGTTTAAGATATTTATTATTAGATGCGCGGAATTTCATAATTCTATTTTTAACATATCTGATGCTTGATGAAAAGGGGAAAAAGGAAGTTGCCCTTTAATTGTTTTTGAAATTTGATAATTACCCCCCTCTTGTTATGTAATAGCCCCATAATTCCTCTGTAGTTTCCTTAATTAAAGAGGCCTTTTTCATAAAACCATGCAACTTTGGTTTGATTAAGAAAGTAATTATTATTTTTTTTGAAAACCATGATTCTATCTCCTGTCATCAGTTTATTCTTTAATCTTCAGGTCTTTGATGGTAAAAAGTAAAAGCAAGTTAGACCAATTGGGGCTTTGAGAAAGCTATTAATCCATGTTATTGCGATGAAAAAGCCTTAAAATATTTTTTGTGTATCCTAGATATTATTGCAAAATGAGTTTCCTTGTTTTAATATGCAGGTACAATACTGTAAAAGGGTTAATGAGACTATTTGTTACGTACTTACGTTGGAGAAGAATTGACAAGTGTTTATAATTAAAAAGGGTAGTATGCCTTCTGTTCTAAAATTATGTAAAGTAAAAAAGGAGACTTGAATTATGTTGCTGGGAATGGACATCTTTTGAGATGTGCAAGCACAAAAGTCTTGGGTTCCATAATCCATGTGAAACTAATTGGCTTTGATATCTTTCGATGCTAAAGGAAGATGCTAATTTTTTTGGTTTCCGACTTAGTTAGAAGTAACTACCACCATAGAAATTGTTTAGAAAACAAATCTTATGGCAGTTTAAATAGAAAGGAGAGAGGAACAAAGTTATCACCCTTAAATAAAATGTGGCTTGTGTTTATTGATAGGTTTAGTTCTAATACAAGCTGAAGCACAAGATAAGCTTCAACAGAATCACATTGCGCATGAGACCTCGACCCTGATGAAGCTTGCTATGTGCTTCCCCTTTCTCACTTTAGTTTTTGCCTGTCCTTTACTTGTGAAAAATGCTAGTACATTGGAATTACTGTCACGTGAGTGCATAACTATGTCATTGTTTTGTGTTCAGTTAATACTAAACAAGGTTTTGCTGCTGGGTTCAACGACTCAGACAATCATTGGCAGGCCTATATTGCCGGATGCAGCTGTTCATGCTGTAGCTGAGGAGCATGTAAGAAAGTTGTGCCATGAGTCTACCTTTGCCTTTAGTTTGTTTGCATATTTACTTGTGTATTTTCTGGTTGACTAGTAAGTGACTGTTATGTCAGTTCCCATGAAGTTTCAGAAGTTGGATTAGCAATTTCCTCATAAACCACTTTTTAATCCTTTAAAATATATTAAAAGAAGAAGTTCTTATTTGAACGAATTCTATAAGTAGGTTCATTGAGAGGAATACTTATCCCAAGGAAAAAAGGTTCATCGAGAGCTGGCCCCAACCTTGTTTGGGACTGAGGCATAATTGTTGTTATTTTTTAATGATCTATTTTTCCTCGCTATTGAAAAGGTATTGCATATATTGCACTACCTGTAACCACTTATGGTAAGTGGACTGATATTAGTAATATAAAATACCTCAAGAATGGTTTGTGTAATTAACAAAACTTCATTTTTCAGTAGTTATAACTGTTAGCTTCAATTATATTACTTGTTGGATCTTGCTGAGCTTATTCGAGGAATGCCATAGATGTGGAACTAGGTTCAGTTCTTCGGGCATTGAGCTTGGATGTTTGCATAACTTGCTTCATATATGCACGCACACATCTTCTTTCATTCCAGATAGATTAGGAAATTTAATCTGTCCTTCTCTTGGTCCAGGCATTAGATGCTAAAGTACTTATATTCAAGAAGAAGAGACGAAAGAATTATCGACGAACACGAGGACATCGACAGGTTAGTCATTGATTCATCCACAATGAACATACTGCCTGAAACACAGTTATGTTTTATACACGTTGTTACTTCTCATCGTCGTTTCCTATTCATTTTTAGGAATTAACAAAATTGAGGATTACTTATATACAAGGAATTGAGAAACCTGAAGTGGCACCCCCTCTTAAAACAGAGAAGAAAGGTGTTAAGAAGGTAGCAGTAGCAGCTTAAAGATGCTAAAAAGTTTTAGTAATAGTTGAGCAAGGGATTTTTGGCATATACAGCTGATATGGCTCAGCTTTTTCCATGCGTCCTGTCTTATAAGATTTATGTGAAAACGCAAATGCCACATGCGGTCAGGTGTTAAACTAGCATGAGATGGAGGGCAATGATTCTGTTGTAGGCTTAACATAGTTGAATCTTGAGGGTATATTCAGTTACAAGGACACATCGCCTATAAAGCTTAGAGAATAATATTTTCTTGTAAAGGAGTATGCCCGGCTCTCAAGTCATTGGTGGTTTTTGTTTTCTTTGCTGGTTTGCCCTTTCCATATGTGTTGTCATGTTGCGCGGATTCCAATTCTGAGTTCATCTGATATAAATGACTTAATAAAGATATAGGCACATTCCAATTCTATAGCAACCAATGAAGATGTAACCAATTGGTAAGACTGTGTTTTATTGTCAGCTTTCAATAGTTTGAATCATCTACTCAAAGCTTTCGAGTCTGTTTATTTGATATTTTGCCCAAGAGAATATAGTGCAGAGTGAGAGGGTCTACAGTCAAGACTCGACTTTTTAATCTTGTTATAAGCCAAGGGAGGTAGAATTGCAAGAGTCGAGATATTCTCCATTGAGTTGGAAACGGTATAAAAGACAGGTTCAGAAATGGTCCGAACTAAGGGCGTCGTTTGGTAGGATGCATTAGATAAAATAATGCATGCATTAGCTTTGTGTATTAATAATACCTTGTTTGGTACACTTTTTGAACCTATGCATTAGTTATGTAAGTATTAGTTATACACTCTATTTGGTATTATCTTATGCATAACTAATGCATAGAAAACCATGCTAAACCATGGTATTAGCAATGCAATAGGTTTTAATGCATGCATTAGCTTAATTAAAGACAAAATTGTCTTTCAAAATTTATGCTTGATTAAAATATGCTTTAAAATAATCCAAATATTGACAAATAAAATTATATCCATAATAAATAAATAAATATTTAGCATATTTCAATTTTAATAAATAAATATTCAGTTCTATATTACAAATCAAATAATCTTTTTTAAACTATTTTATATAAAACATTTTTCAATATATGTTTCTTTTAAAAAGATAGAGTGATATACTAGTTTTGAAGGCATTTTGGTAAACAAATAATTCTTTTAGGAATTGTGCAATGCTTTAATACATCAAACCAAACAATGGATAAGAAATATGCCAGCATAATGCTAGTAGCATAATCAATACAAGCATAACTAATACCAACATTACTAATACACCCAACCAAACGACCCATAACTATAAAAAATACAAATGAGGGCATGAGGACTTAGAACTCTCTGGGTGTACGTTAAGATTAACATACGTCATCCATGGGGAGGAGAGCAAAGACCGTCATCCTTGTCCAAATTCAGAGCCAGAAAGCAACGGGCAAGCAGGTTAGCCAAGATGCACAAACATGAATTCAACAAAAAGGGAAAATTCGGCAAAAATTGATAAAGCACTCAGGAGGTTAGGGTTCTGCAAATTGCAGAGCCATCAAAAGTTAACGAAACCACGGCAAAGGAGAAGGTAACTACGCCATTGAAGGAGAGAGTAAGTGAATGGAATAGTGCTATCAAAAGCCAGGGAAGTGGGAGCAGACTATCCTGGGCGGATGAAGTTGAAGAACAGGAGAAAGAAAATGGTAAGCAAGCACATGCAAGGTCAATCTGGGATAAATTTGACATTTCAAAAATATCAAATGCAGGATTTAAGCTAGAATTTGTAAGTCCCGAAAAGGATGGGGATCATATGATGGGGGAGATAGAATTGGAGGATATAGAGTCTGAAATCACGTATTGGAGGAATGCAGTAGTTTGCTATGTGTTGGGGGCTTATCCTCCATTTAATGTACTGAATGGTTACTTGCAGAAGATGGTTGTGGGG
>MU765635.1:51696-105157 GCA_026770625.1 Nicotiana glauca | reverse complement strand
GGGGGGGGGGATATGGGATTAACAAAATAGCAATGCTAAAAATGGCATTGTGATGGGGATATGGGATTAACAAAATAGCAATGCTAAAAATGGCATTGTGATGGTGAACACTGAGGTGGGGAAGAATGAAGTCATTCATGAGGGTATATTTCATTTTGATAACATACTGCTTATTGTCAAAGCTTGGACTCCAGATATGGAGTTCTCAAAAACAAAATTGTCCATTGTTTCAATATGGACCAGACTCCCAGAGCTGGATTTTAAGTATTGGAATGCCAAAGGATTGAGTAAGATAGGAAGTTTAATAGGAAAGCCTTTAATGGTAGATAAGAATACAGAGAAGAAAGTAGGATTGCAATTTGCTAGAATGCTCGTGGAAGTGAAGGTAGGGGATCAATTTCCTGAGGCAATCTACTTCAGGAATGAGAAGGGGGAGTCATTGAGCAACGGGTGACCTATGATTGGTAACCAATTATGTGTGAGGTGTGTCACAAATATGTGGGCATACTGGAGATAGATGTAGGAGGAATAGGAGAGCAAAAATAAGGTAGGAGAAGCTACGAAGGGAGATAGGAAGCTTATGCTAGTTCCAGTGGAGCCTAGTACTGCTATTCAGATGGATGATACATCTAGGGAGGCCAATGAACCTGATCAAAGACCAAATCCTGTTAAACATGTGCAAGAGAGGGGAAGGAATAGAGGAAATCAAGTTAAAGGGTGGGCACAACCATTGAAGACACAGAATGGAGCAGGGGGTCAGGATGAAATAAAAAATATAATAACAACAAGGAACTCTTTCTTGCCGCTTGGGAAGGAGGAAGGTGGAAAGAATGTAGGGAGTGTAGGAAATGAGGGTGGACCATTTTTGTCACGACATATTTTCTGAACAAGCCGTGACCGGCATCCGATTACTAAACTTGACCGAGCGAATCATCTACGCTTATCAAATCTAATATAACCTCAAACATTATATGCAACAAGGCAATACTTTAACCAAATACTTTTAATTAATTTAAATATCTAAAATAAACCAACTCCAAAATTTTATTCGTAGTAACAACTGAAATACTGCTAAGTTATTATCAAAAACATTTGAATCTTAACCAACGACTGTGTCTATGAAGCCTCTACTGATAAATTGACGCATTGCTCAGGACATGAGATTGCCTGGCTAGTTCTCTAAGTAAACAAAGAAATAACTAAATAAAGATGACTCAAAGGAATACTCTATGAACAAAAGCGGAGCTCACCAATAGCACTGGAAGAGAGGAAAGTCCTAACCTGTAGCCTGCTTGCCTGCAAAATCGGTTCCTACGTTGTACTGCAGACCAATGTAGGTTCCCAAAAGAGAACGTCAGTACCATCTATTGTAATCAGTGAGTCTCAACAACAGGGGACGAAACTTTAATAAAATATACATTACGAGCAAAGATTCTAAATGCATGGAAAACATAAAGCTTCTAAGAACAATTCTAAAATAATTGCATAATAGTAATTTTTGAATATTCTAAAAGAAATTCTTTTCTTTTTCTTTCTTATAAAAAAAATACTTCACTTTATACTTCGGGAGTTCCAACTATCCTGACTTATTTCTGTTTTAGTCACCGTGTGATCAGTACGGGTTCGATCTCAACTTGATCGAATAGGCCCAAGCCATGAGGTGCCACTCACTTCATGGTTCTTAGCTCTCATGTATCATACCTTTGCATGGCTAAGTAAATTTTCAGCAACGAGAACCCTCGGCTCGTATGCTCCCTACTTTGGCACAAGTAGTTTCAGGAAGTCAACGCTTTGGTCAGGACTCTCGGCCCGGATGATGATCCCTTCTCAGAATAGAGGATACTCCCAAAAATCTTTTCTTTCTAAAACTTCTTCTTGTGACTTTTCAAGTCTAAATCTTTTCTGGAACATCCTATACATACTCATACTGGTATCCTTAAATATAAAGCATGGCATAAGAATGAAATAAACATTCAAAAGTATTTCTAAAGATTCTTGCTTCTTCATGCATTTTCAACATGAAAATGACATATAAGAATAATACAAAAATCTGAAAATTTATGTACATATATCATAATAAATCATCCAAACTTTAGCTAGAACAATTCTAAGTTAATATGTACTCACTCCAATTAAGTAGATATTAACTCTTTTAAGCAATTCATCAAACACCTTGTATGCGTGTTTTCGTGAGTTAAACTACTTTAGTAAAGGGTTATATCAACTCACCTCAAAGCTACTCGAGCCAATACGTAGGCCCTAGTCCAATTTATACCCTTCAAATAATTGATTCTACAACAACTAGTGTATTTTAATTAATTTTAAAGTTTTACACCTAAACATAAAATTTAATGTTGATACAGAGAAAGAAGGGAATTAATTATTCGATTCTTACTGACTACTAATGTAGAATAATTGACAATAGAGAATTTAATATACCTGAGTTCAAGAATTAGTGATTTGTAAAGAACCATAGAAATTTCTGTGCGTGAGTAATTTCGTGGATTCCTCTGTTTTGCATAAGGCTTTAAGCCTTTTGCTGTGTGTGAGTAAATAGTTCTATTTTGTTCAAGGCATTAAGCCTTTTGTTTAATTCTTTTGCCTTCCACGGCCCTTTATGGGCTAAGGTTGTCGCGTACTTTCCTTTTATTGTTTTTCCTTTTTTTGACTTTAGTATTTAATTATACCTACTTTTAATAGTTAATAATATTAAAAATATTAATATTCCCCTAATTGTATATCCATTTATTTATAAATAGAGAAGTAACTTAAAATCAATCACAAGGGTTTAAATCCGTAATATAAGTAAATTTAGGATTAAAAGAATTAAATTCTATATTTAGTGTGTCTTGAAACTTATAGATTTGAGGTGTTACAATCTTCCCTCCTTAAAAATATTCGTTCTCAAATGTTGCTAGGGCCTTATTCTTAAGCTAACAATTATTCCTTAAGTCCTTGAACTTCTAAAGTTTTTTTAGCACTACTAACTTTCTCTAGGAAATTGGATTATCTAGAAGAAATTGGACTACTCACTTTCTCAAAAATTTCGGCAGAGTCTCCTCTGTAAATTGGACTATCCAAAAGAAATCCCAGTCATTAATACCATAACTACACCACAACAACCAAATATACCATAATATGCCATTCATAGGCACCATATGCAGCTCATAAATTAATTACTCACTTTCTGGCAAGGAGGTACAACAATAACTAACCAAAATCTAAAGCACAATACTTCAGCAAATGTAAAGCACTTTAATGAATTAAATGTACCCTAGCATGGTAATAGATTATTTAATCACTAAATATACTCTAACAGAAACTAAATTACTTCAATAACAACGTGTAATCTAGCAAGGACATAAACACATGCTAACTTGTACTTAATAAATGAAATATAAATGCCAAGCCAAACCTAGGTTCACATACCTTGTTCCTCAAATAAATTAGGATACTTCTTCCCCATATCTTCCTCGACCTCCCATGTAGCCTCTTTTGAATCATGATTACTCTACAAAACTTTTACCGATGCTAAATCTTTTGTTCTCAACTTCCTTACTTGCCTACGAGAATTTCTATAGGTATCTTTTCATAAGTCAAGCCTTCTTTAATTTCTATGGTATCGGAAGACATTATATGTGACTCATCATGAATGTACTTTCTAAGCATAGACACATGAAAGACAGGATGAACTGAGGACAACTCAACGGGCAACACTAGCTCATAAGCCACTTTTCACTTCTTTTCTATAATCTCATAATGCCCGATAAACCTAGGACTAAGTTTCCCTTTCTTACTGAACCTCATAACTCCTTTTATTGGTGAAACTTTCAAAAACACCTTATCACCAGCCATGAACTCTAAGTCACGATGCCTCTTGTCAGAATAAGACTTTTGACGACTCTGAACCGCTTTCAGTCTTTCTCTGATTAGTTGGACTTTCTCTAAGGCCTAACAAACAAATCTGGACCAATCAACAACACCTCTGCTGGTTCAAACCAACCCACTGGAGACCTACATCTTTGCCTATACAACGCTTCATAAGGAGCCCTACCAATGCTGGCATGATAGCTATTATTGTAAGCAAATTCTATAATTGGAAAGTGATCATCCTAATTACCTTCAAAATCTATAAGACATGCTCGCAACATATCTTCGAGAGTCTGAATGGTCCTTTCTGCCTGACCATCAGTCTGTGGATGGAAAGTGGTGCTCTAATTGACCTTGGTACCTAATCTTTTCTGAAATGCCTTCCAAAAATGCGCCGTGAACTGAGGGCCTTTGTCATATATGATTGAAACTGAAGTACCATGCAATCAGACTATTTCTTTGATGTACAACTGCGCATACTGCTCTGCGGAATCTGTCGTCTTTATTGGTAGGAAATGCGGGGACTTTGTCAGTCGATCTAGAATAAGCCAAACTGAATCATGCTAACGGTATATATGAGGAAGACCTATTACGAAATCCATATTAATCATCTCCCATTTCTACTTAATCATGCTTACGGTATATATGAGGCAGACCTACTACGAAATCCATATTAATCATCTCCCATTTCTACTGTGGTATCTCTATATCTTTGAGCTAGGACACCAGGCCCCTGATGCTCGGCTTTGACTTGCTGGCAATTAAAATATTTGGTCACATAATCTGCTACTTGCTTCTTTATGCCTTTCCACCAATACAACTCTTTCAAGTCCATATACATTTTGGTAGCACCTGGGTGGATAGAGTACCTCGAGTTGTGAGCTTCTTCCATTATGCCTTCCTAAGACCATCTATATCAGGCACACATAACCGACCATTCAACTTCAAAACTACATCACTTCCTAGAGTGAAAGTAGTGATTTCTTTGTTTCTGACTCATTCTTTTAACTTCACTAAGTACGGATCTTCATCTTGCTTAGACTTAACATGCACAACAAGAGAGGATTGCGCTAAGGCACAAGAAATTATACCTCCTTCGTCGGTCTTATCCAATATAATTCTATCATTTGCCATGTTTTGAATTTCTCGACCCAAAGTTCGCCTTTGTACTGCAAGATGGGCCAGGACATCCATTGACTTCCTATTAAGTGCATCTGCTACCACTTTATCTTTTCTCGATTGGTAAAGGATATTCATGCCATAATCCTTTAATAGCTCGAGCCACCTTCTCTCTCTCAAATTTTATTCTTTTTGCTTGAAAATGTACTGGAGGCTTTTGTGATTTGTAAACACTTCAGAATGCTCGCCATAAAGGTAGTATCACTATATCTTTAACGTAAACACCACTGTTGCAAGCTCCAAGTCGTGTGTAGGGTAGTTCTTCTCATGATTCTTTAACTGCCTAGAAGCATAAACAATAACTTTTCTATCTTAACAAAACTAAGACCAACTCTGGGTGCATCACAATACACTTTGAACCCACCCGAACCTGTCGGCAAGGTTAACACAGGTGCAATGGTCAACCTCTTCTTTAACTCTTGAAAACTCTTCTCACAAACGTCTGACCACCGGAACTTAACTGGTCTTTAGGTCAACTTAGTTAATGGAGCTGCGAGGAAAATCCCTCTGCAAACCTTCTATAGTAGACAACTAATCCAAGAAACTCCTAATTTCGATTGGCGTTGTCTGCCTTGGCCAGTTCTTGATCGCTTCTGTCTTTTGAGGGTCTAATTTTATGCCTTCACTAGATACCACGTGGCCTAAGAATGCCACTGACTACGACCAGAACTCACATTTTGAAAACTTGTCATAAAGCTCATTCTCCTTCAAGGTCTGCAAGGCTATCCTAAGGTGTTCTGCATGCTCATCCTTGCTCTTAGAGTACACCAAAATATCATCTATAAACACAATAATAAAGGTATCAAGGAATGGCTTGAAAACTCTATTCATTAGGTCCATGAATGCAGCTGGAGCATTTGTCAACCCAAAAGACATTAATCTAAATTCATAGCCCATAGCGAGTTCTAAAGGTTGTTTTAGATATATCCTCTTTTCTAATTCTCAACTGATGGTACCCCAACCCCAAGTCTATCTTTGAAAAGTACTTTTTACCCTGAAGTTGATCAAATAAATCATCAATTCTTGGCAGTGGGTACTTGTTCTTAATGGTAATCTGATTCAACTGCTGATAGTTGACGCACATTATGAGAGACCCATCTTTCTTCTTGGCAAACAGGACCGGGGCACCCCACAGTGAAACACTTTGCCTGATGAAGCCCTTGTCAAGAAGGCCTTTCAACTGTTCCCTCAACTCATTAAGTTCTGTTGAATCCGTCCTATAAGTAGGTATAGATATGGGCCGAATGCCTGGCATGAGATCGATACTAAAGTCTATGATTCTTTTAGGGGGAAGTCCGGTAAGGTCTTCTGGGAAAAATTCTAGAAATTTTCTAACAATTGGCACATACTGAAGAGCTGGTGGTTCTAATTCTGGATTAATGATGTGAGCGAAATAGGAGAGACACCCCTTACCAATCATTTGTTGGGCCTTAAGGTAAGAAATAAACTTACCTACCAGCAATGCAGAACTAACCTTCCACTCTAAGACTTCTTCATTTGGAAATTGGAACCTGACTATCTTGGCACGACAATCTAACATGGCATAGCAGGAAGTCAACCAATCCATACCCATGATCACTTCGTAATTCACAATTTCTAACTCTATGAGATCACCCTCGGTGTTACGACCTTGGACTGAAACTATACAACCTCTATAGACTCCAGTGGCTTTCACTGACTCGCCAACTGGAGTAGATACTAGGAATGACTCACTAAGCTGTTCAGGTTCTAGCCCGAGGTTAATTGCAAAGTATGGAGTCACATACGAAAACGTTGAACCTGGATCAATTATGGCATAAGTATTATGTGAGCAGACTAGAAGTATACCTATAATAACTTCTGCAGACGCCTCTGCACTCTGACGATCAAGTGTAGTAAACAAATAGGGTTGTCCCCCTCCCTAAGTAACTTGATCTGCACCTCTGCCTGCTCTATGCCCGACTTGATTATAAGAACCACGAGCCTAAGGTGGTGCATGTAGTAGCTGAGGAACTAGAAGGATGAGTTGACCCCCCACTGAGATTACGTCGCAACTTTGGGCAGTTGGCCTTTATATGACCAATGTCTCCATAATGAGAGCAATCGTGAAACCCGAGCTTTCATTGACCTGAATTTTACCACTTACATGTACCACAAAGACCTTGTTGTTGTGAATGTTTCTCAACACGACTCTGGCTATATGAGGATGATGTCCTAAAATCCTGATTCTAGCGAGATTGATTTCCATAACTCTGAGTACGTCTGAAGGAAGAACCACCACCTGACTGATGACTGGACTAAGCTGGTGCTAATGACTCCTTATTAAAAGAACCCCATTCTTCTCCACTGGATGTACCATTAAACCTGCCCTCTGTTTGAGCTTTCTTATTATGCTCTTTTTCTTCTCTCCATTGTTGTCTGTCTTTTTCTAAGTGCTTGGCGAATCCCACTACATAGGAGAAAGCATTCCTACCGCTCCAGCTAATGTCGTATCCTTAATGTGCTAAGCCAAACTGCCAACAAACCTGCAGGTCTTTGCTTTTTCTGTTTTAACCATATGAGGAGCATGCTTAGCCAAACTTATGAATTCTATTTAGTATTCTTGCACACTTTTATTCCCTTGCTTGACCTGCTCGAACTCTGTAGCCTTAGCTTCCCGATCCTCTTCTAGTATAATATTAGCCATGAAGGCCTCTTCAAATTCTTCCCAAGTAGGCGGACCACCATCTTCATCTATTTCCTTTTCCCACATCTCAAACCAAGTGCCAGCCACATCTCTAAGCTGGTAGGCAACCAGCTCCACATCTTCATCATCAAATGCCTTCATCGCTCGGACGACTTTCTTGACACCCTCGAACCACAACATTGGATCTTCATCAACTATAGTACCATGGAACAATGGAGGACTCAGCTTTAAAAATTCATTCACTCTTGAGGACTCAAAATTATTCTGTCTATTTGATTGATGTAAAATCTCATCTCTTCTCTCGTTCTGGTTGGCCATGAAGGCTTTAAACATTTCCATAGCACCGTTGACAACATTAAACATCTGACCCACTTCTGGAGATAGAGCTGTCTGAGCCGGAACTGTTGTTGAGGGTGGAACTGGATCCGAGGTACTTTCTCATCATGCTCCACCCTTTCTTCATGTTCAACCCCGGGTACCTGAACCCCTTTTGTGGATTTATCCTTCCTTTTCTAAGTTGAAGCCTTATTAGTTCTACCTTGAGACACAATAGTAGCAATAGTTTCTTGAGCAACATCCTGAGTATCGGTGTCAAAGTTGTGAGTACGATCCATTTCTGCGAATTTTGGAGAAAAGAATGCATTACATAATTTCTTAGAGGTAGACTCTATTGTACGATCTAAAGTATGAAAAAAATAAGACTTTTCCTAAATGCTTGTAGCCTCCTACTTATAAGTATGGCGTGCTTCATAGCCATAAATAAGACTCTACTGACACGGCTTCATAGATCCCTAGGACTCCATAAACCTGAGGCTCTAATACCAAGTTTGTCACGATCCATTTTCTGAACAAGCCATGACCGGCACCCGGTCACTAAACTTGACCGAGCTAACCATCTACGCTTATCAAATCAATTTAACCTCAAACTTTATATGCAACAAGACAATACTTTAACCAAATACTTTTAATTAATTTAAATATCTAAAATAAACCAACTCCAAAACTTTATTCGTAGTAACCATTGAAATACTGCTACGTTATTATAAAAATAACTGAATCTTAACCCCACGACTATGTCTATGAAGCCTCTACTGATAAACTGACGCACTGCTCAGAACATGAGATTGCCTGGCTAGTTCTCCAAGTAAAAAAATAAATAACTAAATAAAGATGACTTAAAGGAATACCCCACGAACAAAAGCAGAACTCACCAATAGCACTGGAAGAGAGGGAAGTCCTAACCTGTAGCCTGCTCGCCTGCAGTTCCTACATTGTATCGCAGACTAATGTAGATTCCCAAAATAGAACGTCAGTACCATCCATTGTACTCAGTGAGTCTCAACGACACGGGACAAAAATTTAATAAAATATACATTACGAGCAAAGATTCTAAATGCATGGAAAATATAAAGCTTCTAAGAACAATTCTAAAATAGTAGCATAATAGTAGTTTATGAATATTCTAAAAGAAATTCTGTTCTTTTTCTTTCTTATACTTCGGGTGTTTCAAATATGCAAGTAGTTTCAGGAAGTCAATGCCTTGGTGAGGACCCTCGGCCTGGATGATGACCCCTTCTCATAATAGAGGATACTCCCAAAAATCTTTTCTTTCCAAACTTCTTCTTGTGACTTTTCAAGTCTAAATCTTTTCTGGAACATCCTATACATACTCATACTGGTATCCTTAAATGTAAAGTATGGCATAAGAATTAAATAAACATTCAAAAGTATTTCTAAAGATTCTTACTTTTTCATGAATTTTTAACATGAAAATGACATATAAGAACAATACAAAAATCTAAAAAATTTTGCACATAAATCATAATAAATCATCTAAACTTTAGCTAGAACAATTCTAAGTTAATAGGTACTCACTCACTCCAATTAAGTACATATTAACTCTGTTAGGCAATATATAAACACCTTCGATGCATGATTTTGTGAGTTAAACCACTTTAGTAAAGGGTTATATCAACTTACCTCAAAACTCCTCGAGCCAATACGTAGGCCCCAGTAAAGGGTTATATCAACTCACCTCAAAACTCCTCGAGCCAATAAGTAGGCCCCAGTCCAATTTATACACGTCAAATAATTGATTCTACAGTAACTAGTGCATTTTAATTAATTTCAAAGTTTCACACCTAACGCCACCGTTAGGCAAGCCAACGGTGAATGGTTAACTTAATTACTCATTTTAGTAGTTGAAATCATAATTTTCATTAATTAAATAGTACAAAATAGAATTTATAGGGTGAAATAATAAATATTCCATGAATCATCATGCTAATCTTCTAGTAGAAACCCCCGAAACCCGGTCTCACAGGTGCATGAACATCTATTAATGAGTACAACAATAATACAACATCTACAAGTTAGACGGGGAAATATAAATAACTCTGATGGAGACTCTATACGCTGTGGATCATATCAAGGAAGTGCAACTCACCGTAAAGTTCCTGTAACAGCCACGCCTCTGCATTGAGAGGACCACCAGAAACATATATGTATTCCTGTACAATAAGTGCAACATGAGTACGTAAATCAATGCGTACCCAGTAAGTATCTAGCAGTTACCTCCTCAACTGGAGTATATATATAATGGACCTCACCAAATAGGTCGTCATAATTCAAATCAGGAAAATTCCTAGATACATTGGCTTTTGACAAATAATACGCATGATCCATAGGAGTATTTTATAGAAATGCCGAGGCGTACGACCCGATTCCATCATAATCTAGTATATAACCGTAGATACATATATTATATTGTCGAGGCGAATGGCCCGCTCCCATGAGAGTGTGATACATAATCATGTACGGCCGGATCCATCATAATGTGCAAACTGCCGAGGGTCGAATGGCACGAACCATAGATGTATCTATCTTGTCAAGGTGAACGGACCGATCCCATTCGAAGAAGAAACTATGACAGGTCCTTGATACCACTCACGAAGGGACATTTGAGTTATAAGAAGCTTTGAGGAAACCTTTCGATGAGAACACACAACACTGGAGAAATTTGTAAGAGGAGTACAAATATTTCGTGGCTAATCACGAAGCCCGTCAGATCTCTACAATAGCGAGTATCGCTCTACACAAGTTTAGTCTCAAGTCGTAATGTAAAATAAAGTAACTTAATAGGAAAGGGACATCTCAAATAGTACAACTATGGCATGGTGTGAACCTAAGTCTACCTGGACAATAACATAGATGTAACTACGTACGGACTCTCGTTACCTCATGTGTACGTAGCCCCCACAAAAAGTAACACATATCAAATACATCACCGAGGGGTAATTTTCCCCTCACAAAGTTAGATAAGAGACTTACCTCGCTTCGAAGTTCCATAACTGGCTCCCAAGCCTCTCTAACACCTCAAACCGGTGCCCGTCGCTCCAAAACTAGTCAATGAATGTGCAAATCCATAAATATATACTCTAATACTCATAATAAATCAATTTACAACACTTCCCAACTCAACTCGAAAAGTTGATAACGTCAACCCTTGGGACAACATGCCTAGATTCTGAAAATTTCGAATATAAACTTACCCATAACACTATGAACTCAAATATATGATTTATTCCCAATTCCATGCCCAAATTCATGGTTAAACTTAAAAAATATCAATTTCTAGGTTTTCTACCAAAATCCCACAATTTCTATAACCTTCCATGTTCAAATCCTTATAGTATCCATGTATTTAACTCACAATATGTAGGGATAACTTACATTGCCATAGATGATGAAAATCTCCACTTGAAGCTCTCCAAAAATCGTCCAAACCAAGAAGGGAAATGAAAGAAAATGGGCCAAATATCTATCTTAAAAGAACACACTGCCCATCGACCTCTCGCATATGCGGAGACAAAGGCCGCTTCTGCGGCAACAAGTCCGCTTGTGCGGATAACACTGGAGGCCGCCCCTTTGCACCTGCGGACAGGGCCCCGCTCCTGCGACATCGCAGGTGCGCAAATCCCCCTCGCTCATGCGCTCATCTCCACATTTGCGCTTCATGAAGCCCCGCAGATGTTGAAAAAGTCTCGCACCTGCAGCCCCAGTCAAGTCCTGCCCAGGTGGCTTCTGCGAGCCTCACCTCACTTCTGCGGGGTCGCTTCTGCGACCAAGTCTCCGCAGAAGTGGTAGCACCAGCACCAGAAATTCTTCAGCTTTTCCTTTGGTCCAAAATCTGATCCGTTAACCATCCGGAATCCACCCGAGGCCCTCGAGACCTTAACCAAATATACCAACACGTCCCAAAATGCAACACGAACTTAGTTGAAGCTTCAAACCACGTCAAACAACATCGAAATCATGAATCGCACCACAATTCAAGCTTAATGAACTTTAAAACATCAAACGTCTACATTCGACGTCGGAACCTATCAAATCAAGTTCGACTGACCTCGAATTTTCCACCCAAGTCATAATTTACATTACAAACTTACTCCCACTTCCTAGATCGGAATCCGACCCCGATATCAAAAAGTCCACTACTTGTCAAGCTTCCCAAAAATCATCCAATTTCCAACTTTCGTTAATTGATGCCGAAATGACATACGGACCTCCAAATCAACATCCTGATGTGCTCCTAAGACCAGAATCACCATATGGAGCTATTCCCAAGCTCGGAATCCCAAACGGGCATTGATAACATTAAAATACACTTCAACCCAAATTTATGAAATTCTTCCAAAATGCCAACTTTCCACAATAAGTGCCGAAACGCTCCCAGTTATCCAAAACCTGATCCGGACATACTTCCAAGTCTAAAATCATCATATGAACCTACTGTAACTTTCAAACCCCGATTCCGAGGTCGTTTACTCAAAAGTCAAACCTTAGTCAATTCTTTCAACTTAAAGCTTTCAAAATTAGAATTTTCTTTCCAAATCAACTCCAAACTTCCCGAAATTCAATTCCAACCACTCGTACATGATACCTGAAGTGAAGTTACTCAAGGCCTCAAACCACCGAACGACGCGCTAGAGCTCAAAACAACCGATCGGGTCGTTACATTATCCCCAACTTAAACATACGTTCGTCCTCGAACATGCTAAGGACTGCTCCGGAGTTGTACAAAAACACTATTCAACACTTTGTGCACCTACCCGTGCCACCACAACCCAGTTGAGCTCATTAGCTCGATCCAGACTGAAGATTCTCCCTTTTATGTAATCAATAAGCCTTAGAACCAAATTCCAACCTCCGAATTTCTCTACAAGACCTGATTCTAACATACAAACTCCGTATCAACCACCACGCACCATACCAAAACATGATCATGCACCTACTCTGAAATCACACAATGCACCACATAAGTCGGTTGCCCATAATAACATCCTCCGACCACAATAGCTAGAATTTCATGAATCTGATGCCCGCAATACACCTCGTAGCGCATATAAGCCTTGTTCCAACTCTCTCCATACAACCACGACGGAAGAGATGTGTAGAAACTCAAAATCACCTGCCGAATCAACAAATCGTGGAGTCTCTCCTCCTGAAAAGAACCATTACCTTATTCTGGATTGAATAGTGATATTTGCTCTTTAATATACCCTACATAAATCTAATCGCAGTGATCCTAGGTCCACTAATCTTGTCTCACCCAGTACAAGCTATTACGGCAATAAGCCATCTCAAACACTATCTAAGATATCATATGACGCCATCAATGGCCAACAAGCTACAACTTGAATATGATACATAAGGAAGAACGAACATTGGGAAAAGAACTATCCACCCCGTGTAACGAATAAAATGGTCATCAAATACTATGAGCTTTTCTTAGAGGTAAGAAATAGGGGACACAAAATAAATATAAGGGACCGTGCTTAACATCTCACCGTTGCGGCGTGCAACCCAATCCACACATGAAACCATTACGGTGTGCAACCCGATCCAAACATGATACCGTTGCGGCGTGCAACCCGATCCAAATAACATACCCGTGGCGGCGTGCCACCTGATCCATACATAACAATAAATAAGGAAATACCCATCAAGCCATAATGCTTATACATACGAAATACCTGAATATCGACCACGAGCACACCAAGTACAAAATACACTTGGGGAGACGGATTGTGCCATCCGCTACAAAACCCAAGCACAAGTAAGGTGCGATAAATGACCTGCATCTCGAGAGCCATCATGCTCATATAACACCACAAGCTACACACGATCACTACACACGTGCGAATAGTCAAGCCGTCTTACAACCCAAATGGAACAATAGATGATTACATGGAATAGCTGATGACAAAAATAACATCCAATGCTCGAAGACCCTCCATAAGCAATGCTATGCTGAATGTACACATTCGACCTGATGTAGAGTACACATTCATATTACACCTAACAATGGACCTCAAGCCGATTCTGATCATACCATACTGAGAACACAACCTACTAAGGGTCCACAATGACCCTATTAATGCCTCACACGAGCAGCCACCCTAATCAGGAACAATCTTCCAAACTCCACAACTAAAAGAATAGAGCCCCTTCCAGGCATAAACCCTCACATTAATGATAGTACCATAATATCCATGATTGGTTTCGATATTTAAAAGTCAAGTGGCCAACATACCACACTTATACAAATTTCTCCGTGAAATATGCTCACACGACCTTCCGTACTAGGTAGCAAGGTTCGCACATCCATACCACCAACCGTTCAAATTCTGTAAACTAAATCAAAGATCCACAAGTCAATACACAAAGCATCTTTCATAGAACGCCATTATCAGGTTACACTAAAGAAAATGCTATCTTACTCTGAACATCTGAATTCCCCATACTCATCCAAGCTCGTGACATTTATCAACACCGAATCGCGACCTTGACGTTCAATTTCCAGTTCCCATGCTGCCAACTGCACCCATCATGCCGCTATGGGATAATACACGTATTCACCATAACCCTTGAACTACTAGTGGAATAAAAACTTCATTGGCTAGAAACCTTTTAATTAGCTCATTTCAGAAGAACCAATGCAACACGCAACTGAATTCTCAAACCGCAGAAAATACAAACCTCAAGTCATGATCTAAAAAGCCATAGCTCTTTCGGAATCCATTTACACAACAAAGCCATTCAAATCAAATACCTCCCAAATCAACCAAGTTGTGGTGGAGCTCAAGCCCAAGTGTAGAACCACAAACTACATGTATAACTTCACACGTCGAAGGAATTGACCATTGCCACAATCATGCTGATTCAACCATTACCAACCGAGCCGACTTCTTTCAGTTCACTCTTGACTTGCCTTAGAAATAATAGTAGCTCCATTCAAGAATCATAACGAAACTCAACAACACTCATCCCGAGTGACCCACTTCACGAGACCCTTTTGTCTCAATACCAACGAACCATCTCATTCCTTCCTTATGCGCACAATGGCATCTCCAACTGGTACACCCATTTTGCAAGATATTCCGTGAATCCAAAGCTATTTCTTTCTTTCCAACAATACTGCACCACATACCCGATGATAACATAGAACACTCCAAGTACTTAGGCACTACACTTAAATTCTTGAACCCATTAGGACCACTCTTGAGAGGCACCCACTCTAACTTGGCCCCAAATATAAGCCAAACTCTAGTGCGCTGCTAGCACGTAAACACCTTATCAAGGAAGCACCCGACCAAATTCTTTTCCTTGTACATAACCCCCACAAGAAGCATAAACTCTGAGTCTTCCCAAAACCTGAACATGAATCGACAAGGCCAAATATAGCACACATTCCTCAAATATTTTGCTCGAAGTACCATGGATTTTTTCTTTCCTTAGTCAAAATAACCCACCAATACACCGATAACCAGAAACCGCACAAGCAGACAACTACTCGATCCAATCGTAGACGGTGGGGCTCTCCCACTTAGATTGAAGCTACAATTACATAACCCTGGAACCAACCAAGTTTCCTCTTTCCCAATTACCATGATTTCGCTCAATCAACCCCCTAAACTTCTTTTAGTTTCTTGTTAAATTTTTCATGAACCCTCTGAATTATCAACCACAATCGCACATTCGACTTTCTGTCGCGTAGTAGGTAGAATTCTTTGTAGAAAATTCATCAAAATCACACAACTGCTAACCTGCTTACAGGAGATAACCCACCCGTGAATTCCCAAATCACTCTAAACTTTCTTGAAACAAGTGGCTTCCTACCACAGAACCCATATGCTATCCTGCTACTCCCACTTCGGTTAAACCATCTTCTTTAAGTAACTGCTCGACCTCTGCTTCTCACACTTTACCTACTAGTAATTCAACCACCACGAGACACCTCCCACATGTCCTTCCTCATCCTTCACTAACCAAATGCTGCCTCAAATCAAAATCTATCTCTGTAGCACCTGAACTAATATATTGCCACCAACTCTATACCTCCTAGAATATCATCTTTCTCGATCCATCAACATTAGAAACACCGATTCGATCCCAAAACTGCTACACACCGCTATCTCTGACAACCACTTCTCAAGCACCATTTCACAGCACCCTGCCCCGTAGGCAAATCAAAGAGGCCATAACACCGGTGAACCTTAATACATTCAAACAAGGAAAATGACACCATATCACAAATGAGAATCCCACCACGCTAAAAAATACCAAGCCTCGTCATTTCATTAACCAAGGCCCGAACATCCATAGTCTGATTGCCTTTCCTCTGCCGGAATTAAATGATGAACCTCTAAGTCGTGAACTGAGAAATCCTCCTTTCGAGTGGTTCACTATCGCGATCCATAAATAAGCACCCTACCATTACACCAACACTGTGCGATAGCAACAAATGAATTGTCATAACAATCAGTGCTCAACCTCAAAACCATATGTAATACTGATATTGAGCTGAAACGACCGAACATCCTTCCGCTAGGCGACGATAATAGCCCAATCATATACGCAGGGAGAAACATCCTGCACCACATATGGAGTACCATTATAGTACCTCGATTCCCAATTGATAACAAGCGCTTCACGTCGCATAAGGTTGAGTAGTAAGGAAATAAAGGCATAAGACTCAAAGGAATCAAATCGCACGATGAGGAATTAAGAAGGGAAATGCTCCTAACAGCCATGTAGCCTCTCGAAGATAACTACAGACGTCTCCGTGTTGATCCACAAGAGTCTACTAGATTTGCTCATGACTCGTGAGACCCAAGTGAACCTAATGCTCTGATACCAAGTTGTCACGATCCAAAATCTACTAAAAGTCATGATGGCATCTAATGCTGCTGTCAGGCAAGCTAACGGTGAATGGTTAATTTAATTACTCATTTTACGGTTAATTTAATTACTCATTTTAGTAGTTGAAACCATAATTTTCATTAATTAAATAGTAAAAAATAGAATTTACAGGGTGAAATAATAAAAATTCCATGAACTATCATGATGAACCAGTAGTAGAAACCCGTAAAACCTAGTGTCACAAGTGCATGAGCATATTAATGAGTACATCAATAATACAACATCCATCTGAAATACAAGTTAGACGGGGAAATATAAATAACTCTAATAGAGACTCTGTACGCTGTGGATAATAACACAGAATTGCAGCTAACCGTAAATTTCCCGCAACAGCCATGCCTTTACACCCAGAGGACCACCAAAAACATATATGTATTGCACAATAAGTGCATCATGAGTACGTAAATCAATGTGTACCTAGTAAGTATCTAGCCTAAGCCCAGAGAAGTAGTAATGAGGGGTCGACATCGACACTTACTAGTGGTCCAATAAGACAGATACAGTAAGAAGTAAACAGATATGGGGTAGAGCAAATAAACGAAATAAACAGGTATAAATATGTTGCACAATCCTCCTCTCTACAATAAACTCAAACTCTCTATTAGCAGTCACCTTCTCAACTGGAGTGTGTGTGTGTGTGTATATATATATATATATATATAAAATGTACCTCACCAGATAGGTCTTCATAATTCAAATCAGGAAAACTCCTAGATATACTGGATTTTGACAAATAATACGCACGATTCCATAGGAGTATTTTATACAAATGTTGAGGCGTACGGCTCACTCCCATTATAATTTGATATATAACCATAGATACTTCTATTATATTGTCGAGGCGACGAACCAGCTCCCATAAGAGTGTGGTGCATAATCCTGTCGAGGCGTACGACCCGTTCCATCATAATGTGCGCATTACCGAGGGTCGAATGGCACGAATCATAGATGTATCTATCCTTGGATATCCCCGGTTGTTATCTCTGTGTTGAGCTGTATTCCTTCTATGATTATTTTGTCTCTGTTATATTTGTTGCTACTCTTATTACCTTGTGTTACTTTAATACTGCTTGTTTTCCTTATATATTATTATATATGACCGGTAGGGCCCTGGCCTTCCTCGTCACTACTCGACCGAGGTTAGACTTGGAACTTACTAGGTACCACTGTGGTGTACTCATGCCCTTTCCTGCACATATTTTCCCCGTGTGCAGATCCAGGTTCTTCGACTCTGCCCTACTACCCTTGAGGCGAGACGATCCTCCAGACACTTCGAGGTATATCGGCCGCGTCCGCAGATCGAGGAGTCCCTTTCCATTCTCTCTTATAGTTATAGCCCTTGTGTATTTACTTTTGTTTAGACATTCTGGAGTTAGACACTTGTCGTTATTCAACAGCTTGTGATTTCATGAGATTCCGGGTTTAGGGAAGTTGTTCAGTTGAGAGTTATGTTTATATATGCGGAGCGGCATTTTAAACCTTCATTATGTTTATTCTACAGTTTTTATTAGTTTTATCTGTTGTTTTCCCTTTTTCGCAATTGTTAGGCTTACCTAGTCGTAGAGACTAGGTGCCGTCACGATAGTTCATGGAGGGCAAACTGGGATCGTGACAAATGAGCATTGCCTTTCCTTCAAATGACAGCAGCTTTCCTTTCCATGAATGCAATTTAGCCTTTACTTTCTTGATAAGATCCTCATAATATTCCTTCCTCCTTCTAGTGTAGAAAATAGGACACCCTAGATATGTGAAGGGGAATTTACCTCTTGCAAATCCTGTAATAGCTCCAACTGCCTGACACAATCCATTAGGAATCTTTGAATACATGTAGTATGAACTCTTATCTTTGTTGATTATCTGGCCTGATATCTTCTCATAGTTCCCCCAACACTGCCATAATCTTGCTCAAGGATGGAGGATGAGCAGAAGCAAAGACTATAATATCATCAGCATATGCCAAGTGGTTTAAAGGATCAGACCACTTAGGGATTCCAAATCCCACAAATGACCTGTCTTCAAATAGCTTATTTAAAGACCTGGAAAGTACCTCAGCTAACAGAATGAACAATGCTGGCGATAGAGGATCCCCTTGCTTCACACCCCTTCTAGACTTAAAGAACCATGAGGACTGTCCATTCACCAATACTGAGTACTAGTTATTTGACACCAAGTTCCACACCATGTTGATGAACTGCTCAGAAAATCCTATCTTCCTTAGTACATGCAATAAGTACTTCCATGAAACCCTATCATAGGCCTTAGTAATATCAAGCTTGATCACCACATTAGCTGGATTTCCCTTAACCTTATGTCAATGATAATTTCTTGAGTCAATAAGATGTTCTCAAATATACTCCTACCCTTCACAAATCCGGATTGATTAGGAGATATTAGAGAAGGAAAAAAAATTTCCAATCTATCATGTAACACCCTAGATAAGACTTTGTTAATGAAGTTGCTCAAGCTAATAGGTCTTAAGTCAGAAAAGGTCTCAACTATATGTTTCTTAGGCAACAACACTACATTGGTGTGAGTGATGGATTTAGGCAGTGCAACTCCTCCATAGAAGTGTAGCACCATGTTGTGTATATCAGAACCAATAACGTCTCTGCATGTTTGATAAAACAGGACAATGAATCCATATGGACCACTAGCACTGTCCCCACTAAGCTCAAAAACTGTTGTCCTTACCTCTTCACTTGTTGGCAATCTGCTAAGCTCCAAATTCTGTTCCACAGTGACCATCGAAGGTACATTATTGATCAAGGAAAAGTCAGATGTATCACCTTCATTTGTGAACTGTTTTTGATAGAAGTCCACTACTATTGTAGTCAATTGCTCCTGGTCTTCAATCCATACCCAACTTCCACTTTTGATCCTCTTCAAATGCAATTTCTTTCTTTAGCCATTGACATTATTGTGAAAGAAACTTGTATTCCTATCCCCTTCAGCAAACCAAGTCATCCCAGCCTTTTGCTTCCAATACTACTCCTCAATACTCAAGTATTTCTTCAATTCAGATTGAGCTTTTGAAGCACAATCGTGTTCTCAATTGTAGGCTCTTCTTCAAACAACATCTCTTTTACCCTAACAATGTCTTCCACAATAGCCAACTTTCCCTGCTCCATTTTGACAATGCTGCCTTCACCCTCTTGAGTTTATACTTGAACATCAAAAACGGATCCCCTATGAAATCAGCTTCCCAATTCTGCCCCATCACATCCATAAATGTAGCATGTTTAGTCCAAAAGTTCAAGAACATGAAAGGCTTGACAAAATTGGTGGTCTGCTCCCCACATGTCGTTAATAATGGTGCATGATCTGATCTAGTTCTAATTAGATATTCAACTTGAATAGTTGGCGACATGTTCTGAAATGGAAAATTCACAAAGATCCTATCCAATATTTGAATATACACCAGCATTGGGTCTCCCATTCCACCATGTAAATGGACTTCCTTTGTATCCTTGCTCAAACAAACCACAAGAGTTTACACAAAATGCAAAATCCTCATATTCAGGCGAGTGTACTGGTAGTCCTCCTATTTTTTCATCTCCATGTAATATCACATTGAATTCCCCTCCTACCAAACATGGCAATTTCATATCACTGGCTAAGTAATACAAGTGATCCCACAATTCCAACCTCTCAACTGTTGAACATTTTGCATAAACAAATGTCATCATCATGTGTTGCCCCAGGTCATAGTGAAGTACTCTCACAGCCACCTGTTGCTCAGTATCCTCCACTAATTACCATTCCATCACTGCATCAAAGAACAACCATATTTGCCCATTAATATTTGCATAAGCCGTCTCCAAATTCAACCTTCTTCTATATCTATCAATGAGTCTCTTCTTTTGAAAAGGCTCCATCAATGCAATTACACAAAATTTATGCTCCCTATTTATGTTGATCACCCTAGGAAAGGCCTGCTATATATTCACAGACCTTATGTTCTATATTAATGTTTTGATCATCATTTAGATAGAGAAGCTGCCCTCTTGGGCATAATTCTTGAAGGTTGTTGTGGCTCTTTATTCTGATTCTTCTTTGTTTTCTTACCTCCTTTAGCACTGGTTGTAGGTGATAGATCCCTATCCCTAGCCACCTGTTTGAAGTTTTTTGCTGTTGATTCATCATCTCCCTCATCCTCTATAGGATTTTGTCTCATTAAGTATTCATCAATTGGTGCTA
The DNA here is from genome assembly GCA_026770625.1 of Nicotiana glauca. Taxonomy (NCBI): domain Eukaryota; kingdom Viridiplantae; phylum Streptophyta; class Magnoliopsida; order Solanales; family Solanaceae; genus Nicotiana; species Nicotiana glauca. The sequence goes on along the minus strand of MU765635.1, from coordinate 83,982 downwards.
TATTGTGTGTAACTAAATCATGTAAATGTTGTAGTAGAGTCTTCAGTGGAACATTAAGATGTTGCTGTATAATTTGATCAGTGCCATATTCCATAGGCACTTCCTCTATTTCCCTAGGTGCTCTTGGAATAACCGCCTGCTCATCAGCCTTTTCATTGCTATTCACCATAGAAGAAGCAATAGCCTGCATCATTTTGAATTGCTGCTCATAAACACCACCTAGCCCAGGAATTACTATGGTAGTCTGCTTATAAATGTCTGTTATATTGATATCACCACCCTTTCCATTTCCTGTGCTTTGGTCAGACCCTACTGTATTATCCCTAATCTTCACATTATCATCAAGTTTGTTCTCCATGCATACACCGGAACACAATCTACATAGGCCAAAATCTTTCCAGTTGCAATAGGTATAGGGTTTGCTATCGTTGCTTCATCAGGTGACCCTAGCGACAGGCCTGGCATCGCCAGCCTAACGCCTGGGGTGCCTGGCTTTAGGTCTGGCGTCGCCAGCTTAATACCTGGGGAGCCTAGCTTTAGGCCTGGCATTGCCAGCCTATCACCAGGTGGGCTGTTATCCCTCATTTTGTCTCCTGTTGTCTTTGTCGTGCCTAGTTGATCATCCTCCACCTCAATTGCATCACTCCCTACAACCTTTGTTAAGTTTGTCTCATCAAGGTCCTCAATCTGCCCAGAATCTACCAATGTTTGAGATGGAATATCTTGACATGATTGGTTTGTATTCACATTGAGTTGCCTTGGCTCCTCTTTGCTAGTTCCAAACCTTCTATGAACCCAGTCGATTGTGGATTCCTTATAAGCCCTTTCATCAGTACTTGGATCACTAGGAACAATAGTATTAGCTTTAGCTAAGTTCCCATTATACTGATCTTCCAACACTTACTCAACTACTTCCTTCTCCACACGCTTAAGTTCCTGTTGATTACCTTCTCCAGTGGGTTTATTATTAGCATCTTTCCCAACCCTAACCCCAGAAGCCTTAGGATTAGGGCTTGAAGCTCCGATATTGCCTTCTTTTTCCTTCTCATAACCCTTCTTTGATTGCTTTTCCCCATGTTCCTTCTTCTTACCATTGCTATGATCCTTACCTTTGCCTTCAGTAGTTTGTAGAGTAGGTTGATGAACTTCCTCAACCTCTAATGCATTAAACTTGTTCTTGGTTGCTACTTCCTTAATTTTGGCCTTCCCTTTACCCTTATCAGCTTCCTTGCCTTGTTTGTTATCAACAATGTGGCCCCTATTATCCCGTTGGTATTTGTTCTTCCTTGCTTGTATCCATTCCTGCTTGGCATGATTAGTAGCAGGCTTACCAACCACCTTTCCACTTGAAAGAACCTTTGTTGAGTTTGCAGTTGTACCAATTGCTTCAATACTCACCACAACTGTCTTCTCCTTGCCTTGATCCTCAACATCTATTTCAAATCTCTTGTGTAACTCAGGATGAATTACCCAACATTCTGCCTCACTATACCTTTGTTTCTTGCAAAGCTTGCAATATTTTGGCATATAATCATACTTTATCCTAATCCATTTAAACTTTTCTGGCCCAGATTCATCAGCTTCTTCAACAATCGTAATACGTTTAGGGAAATTACCTAACAAATTAACTTCCACCTTCACCTTAGCACAACTAGGTCTAGTCCCATTTTGAGTTGCTAGGTCTACATGTAATGGGTTACCAACTACACTAGCTAATGAAAATACACATTCCATACCAAAGAAATTTGGAGGATGTTCTGGAAAGTTAATCCAAGATATGGCAATTGGAGTCTCTTCGTCAGGTGTCCACTATGGATTCCATTTTGTACAATGCATCTGCCACATGTCTAATTGAGCCTTTAAGTAAAAAGATGGCTTTGAAAGAAGATGAACATAATCCTCCAATAGACAATCTAATCAACACATGATTATCTTCAATCAATCCAACTGAGCAATGACCCTTAATCTCACATTGAATTGGAATCACTTTACGTAATTCACCAATAACAGGCTTCCCATACGAAAATTTCCCAAGAACTGCAAGTTGAAGACCTTCTTGTATGATGGATTATTTCACTTCTTGCTTCTTCCACTTCATAACTGGTTCTCCATGCAGGAACTCAACAGGTTTAAATGGTAGCATAGCTAGGGTTTGCATGGGGCATTAATGGTGGTAGGTTTTAGAAGTTTTGAATAATTCATGGGTTGGGGATTGTTGTTTGTAATCATGGATGGTTGGGATATGGTGGGGGAAGGTTGGGGGGAAGCGCAGCCACCGTGGGTGGCTGTCCGCCGGCCGTGGAGACCATAGTAGGGCAGTCACCGGTGAAGGGCACAAAATTGCCCAAAAATCAGGAGAGAGGACTAGTATTCTTGGAGATTTTGATGTAAGTATCTCCTCTTCCTTTTTTCCTTTTCTGTCATACAACAATTTTTTTTTTGCTATAAAAACTTTATTTGTATTTACAATTTTATCCACTAAAAATACATTTAATGAGGGTAAAAAAGACAAATGACATTTTGCTAAGGTCGTTTGTACTTTTAATATAGTATATATATAGGATTTAATCATTGTTAAATGCATAGTAAAAAAACTTAAAAATCACAATAAAAAAATTACTTTAGGTGTTGTTATTTTTTATTTTGGCATTATAGGCTTAAGTAATTAGCTAATTAGTTATCTAGTTATTTGATTGAAAATTAGATAATGAGGTTCATTTCACAAAATCATATTCTAATTAGGTCCTTTGATTTAATGGTTTAGTTTTGCAAAATAGCTAAAAAGGTTTGTTTGAGCTTAAATTCTGATTTGGGCCAGCTATTAAGCCCAATCCTTTGCCTCAAATCCGCCCCAATCCACTCTCTCACCTGGTCTAGCTTTCCACTAACCAAACGACCCCATTTTGAATCCCTCTCAATCTCCACCATTCATCCATTTCAATCTAACGGTCTGGAACTACCCATTTCCCCCCTTATAACTGTCCTAAACTGACCCCCATACCGCTTAAAGACTCCTCAGGACCCCTCTCCTATCACCCTCACTCTTCACCACACCAGAAATTGCACCACCATCCATCGTCGCTCAAACCACCGATGACCGCCGTCCGAAAATCGTCTCTGCCGGCCGAACTTAACCAAATCGCCCCAAACTTACATAAATCGATCCCTCTTCTTCTCCTCTACCCCACCCCACCAATATCAAGATACAATATTAGCCCAAAACAAAACCCTAGACACCCACTGTCCCTTTTAATATCTTGTTCGAGATGTAGCCGTGAATCAATATCAGTCGATAGATCTTATCAAGATCTATCGACTGATTTAGTTACGGTGGGTTTCATGAAAGGTCGATGCCGGTCAATGGCGCGTTGACCGACCAGAAGTCATTTTTTGAGACAGTATCTTACTTTCCTCTGATACCTTTTTTTTGAATGGTTTGATTTAAAATGGAATAGAAGTTAATCGTTTAATTTAAAATGGAAAAGAAGTTAGAAGGACTTAATTTGCAAATAGTGGGGTACGAATTATTTTTAAATATATTTGTAACGACCCGACTGGTCGTTTTGAGATCTAATGCATCGCTCGACGGTTTGAGGCCATGAGCAACTTCACTTCAGGTATTATGACTTGTACACATGTCAGATTGAATTTCGGAAAGTTTGGAGTTGATTTAGAAAGAAAATTCTAAAGCCTTAAGTTGGATGAATTGACTAAAGTGTTTTGAGTAAACAATCTCGAAATCATGATTTGAAGGTTCCAACAGGTTCGTATGATGTTGGATTTGGGCGTCTATCCGAATCGGGTTTTGGATGACCCGGGAGCATTTCGGCGCCTATTATGGAAATTGGCATTTTGGAAGAATTTCATGAATTTTGGTTGAGGTGTATTTCAATGTTATCGATGTTCGTTTGGATTTCGAGTCTGGGAATAGCTTCGTATTGTGATTCTGGTGTTGGGAGCGCGTCTGGAAGTGAATTCGGAGGTCCATAGGTCATTTTGGGGTCATTTGGCGAAATTTAAATTCTTGAAGGTTTTGAGAAGTTTGACCAGAAGTTGACTTTTTGTATCGGGGTCTGATTTCGATTTCAGAAGTTGGAGTAGGTCTGTAATGTCGAATATAACTTGTGTGCAAAATTTGAGGTAAATCGGACGTGATTTGATAGGTTTTGACATCGAATGTAGAAGTATGAAGTTCTAAAGTTTATTAAGATTGAATTGGGGTGTGATTCATGATTTTGATATTGTTTGATGTGATTTGAGGCCTCAAGCAGGTCCGTGTTATGTTATAGGACTGGTTTGTGTGATTAGACGGGGCTCTGGGGGCCTCGCGTGTGTTTCGGGGTGGTTTCAGATTATTTTGGTTGTTTTGCAATAGTTGATGCTGATGCCTGGTGTTGTTCTTCGTGTTCGCGAAGAAGGAATTGGCTTCTGAAATTTTGTTCTTTGCGTTCGCAAAGAGATTCTCGCGTTCTTGACGAAGAAAATCTCTGTTACACGGGTCTAAATTCGGAAGCTAATATCTCACAATCTATAAGGAATTTGGAGATGATCCAAAAATAAAAGTTGTAACCCTTTGTGTCTGGATTCCCACATATTGCAAGTTAAATACTTGGATTATATATATAGTTTAACTTGGAAATACATGGAAAAATAGTGAAAACTTGGGTTTTTGGTAGAAAAACCTAGAAATTATTATTTTTGAATTTTGACCACGAATTTGGGCATGGAATTCGAAACAAATTATATATTTGAGTTCATGTGGTTATGGCAAAGTTTTTCTTCAAAGATTTTCGGAATCCGGGCACGTGGGATGGGGTGATTTAGGAATCTTGCATTTAGAGTTAGGTAATCACCTTAATAGTTGGAATATGAACTTTTGAGCGTATACTGATTTTTTTTATACAGCATTTGAATAGTTTTGGATCATTCGACACCGATTTGGTGTTTGAGCTCATCCTTGGACCGGAAAGTAGGCCTTGAGACGAGGTAAGTCTCCTTTCTAACCTTGTAAGAGGGAAGTAACCCCATAGGTGAACTAAATTATTGCGTGCTTCTATTTGTGAGAGCTACGTACGCACGAGGTGATGAGAGTTCGTGCGTAGCTACTAGCTATGCCTATGTCCGGGTAGTTTTAAGCTCTCATCATGCCTTGTTGATATTGTTATTGATTTATGTTTATTGTTTGCCTTGAGAGGGAGCGAGCTTGTGTTTGCTTACTAAATGTTTTGAAAGGAGTTGAAATTGAAGAACTTAAAATTTAAAAGGTTTCATTTGAACTTCGTAATTTCGATAAGAATTGAGGAATATTATAATAGCTTAAGAAATTTATATTTTACCGCGTCACACGTATGATTCGTAAGCGGAGTATTTCCATCTACTACTCTTATGGGATTGGGCCGTTCGCCTCGGCAAGATTTATGTACCACACTCTCATGGGAGCGGGTTGTTCACCTCGGAAGGTTAGTAGATGCATCTATAGTATGCACAATTTACTTTTATGTTAGATCGGACCGTACACCTCAGCATTTCCTATATATATTATCCTCATGGAATCGTGCGTAATATTTGGCAAGAAGCCAATGTATCTGAGGTTTTACCTGATTTGAATTATGACAACCTCTTTGGTGAAATCCACTATCTCTATATATAAGCTCCGGTTATAGAGGAAACTTGCTAGTTGAGAGCTTGAGTAAAATTTTAAAGAGGGGAATTATACCACATATTTTATACAAGTTTATTTCATATATTTACTGGGTTTCATATTCATTCACTTCTTTATTGTACCTGATATTGTTAGACCACTAATAAGTGTCGAAGTCGACCCCTCGTCACTACTTCTTCGAGGTTAGACTGGATACTTACTGGGTACGCGTTGTTTTCATACTCATACTACACTTGTTGTACATTTTTTTGTACATGCATATATACATTTAGTGGCCTTGTGGACGCAACGGCACGGTTGACACAGGGACCTAGACAAGCTGCATTTTGTGTTCGATCCACAGCCAACAGAGTCTCCTTTAGAGTATTGGCATTTTTTTTTGTCCAAATTTGTATTTCAGACATTTATTTTATTTTATTTTATTCGTTAGTAAAGGCTCATGCACTTGTGACACCGGGTCCTGGCAGGATTATGGGATATTCAGTATTGAAATTGGAAAACATTATTACTTTTCTATAAAGTTTATCTTTTACTAGTTAAATTGAAGGACATTTATGATTTCAAAAATATTAAAATGAGAATTAAATTAACTATTTGGTGTTGGCTTGCCTGACAGTAGTGTCCGGCGCCATTACGAATTTTAACGGATTTTGGGTCGTGACAACATAATATCAGAGCACTAGATTCACTTAGGTCTCACAAGTCATGAGCGAGTCTAGTAGAGTCTTGCAGATCGGTATGGAGACGTCTGTACTTATCTTCGAGAGTCTACAGGGTTGTAGGAGCACTTCCTTTTTTTATTCCTCATCGTGCAATTTGATTCATTTGAGGCTTATGCCTTCCTTTCCTTCCTATTCAATCTTATGCGATGCGAAACGCTTGTTATAAATCAGGAATTTGAGGAATTGTAATGGTACTACTGATGTGGTGCAGGATGTTCCTCCCTGTGTTTTGGGTGATTATCATCGCTTTGTGGAAGGTGGTTCTGTCGTTTCAGCTCAGTATCAGTATTACCTAAGGTTTGACATTTGGCTTTGATTATCATGACGATTCATGCATTTCTATCGCACGGTGTTTGTGTAATGGTAGGATATTTGTATATGCGTCGGAACAGTGAATGACTTGGAAAGGGATTTGCTCAGTGCATGACCCAGACTTTCAGTATTTTATTTCCGGTGGAGGAAAGGCAATTGGCCTATGAAGGTTCAGGTATGGGTTGATGGAGCAATGAGACTTGGTATTTTCGAGCATGGTAGAATTTGATATGTGACATGGTGCCAGAGAAGCGGTTGTCAGAGGTAGCAGAGTGTAACAATTTTATAATCAGATGGATATTTTTAATGTTGATTGGCTCGAGTAAGACGATCTTCGAAAAGGTTTAAAGTTAGTAGCGGTCTATTGGTTCAAGTGCTATGGGGATAGATATTGATTTGAGGCAACAATTGGGTAACAAAGGATGGGGAAGGACATGTGAGAGGGTGTCTTGCGTGGTTACATTTCCAGAAATCTAAGTGTGAGAAATAAGAGTCGAGTAGTTGCTTAAGGAGGGAGTTTGACCAAACTGGAGAGTGGTAGAGTAGCAAATATGTTCTGCGGTAGGATGAATACACGCCTTGAAGAAAGTTTAGAGTGATTTGGGATTCATGATGGACATTCACTAGGTCTACGGGCTTAATGTGGAATATCGGCTGCTATACACAGGAAGGTAGGATACAACAGAAAGGAGCTTGATTGATATGAAGCAGGATACAACATGATTTCAGGGAATTTTATGGGTCGATTGAGCAAGATCATGTCAATAAAGGATAAGGAATCTTGGTGGGTTCTAGAGTTATGTAATGGTAGCTTCAAGATAAGTGGGAGAGTTCCACTACCTACGGTTGGATCATGTGGTCTTCTATTTGCGAGATTTCTGGTTATCAGCGTATTGGTAGGTTAATACAACTAAAGAAAGAGGACATCATTAGTAAATTAAGCAAAGGATTTGAGGAATGTGTGTTATAATTGGCCTTATTGACTCATGTTCAGGCTCTATGAAGGTTCGTGATTTACGCTTAGTACAGAGGCAATTTGCAAGAAAGGTGATTCAGTCGGGTGCTTCAGTGAGAGGGTGTTCATGTGCTAGCGGAGCCTTGGAGTCTGATTTTTATTCAGGAGTAAGTCAGAGTGGTTGACTCTCAACAACGGTCCTAGTGGATTCGAAGGTTAAAGTGCGGTGCCTAAGAATTTTGTGTATGTAGTATGGTTAAGTATCGAGCTTTTGTAGCGGATTATGAAAGGGGAGTGGAGTGTCCTATATTATCTTCGGTATGCTGTGTAGCATTGAAGGAATGGGAGAAAATAACTTCGGACTCATAGAGGAATTATCAGAATGGGTGTAATAGTTGAAAATGCGAATATGCGCACAAGGAAGGTATGTGATGGTTTGTAGGTTTGGGACAGCGTGGTCTCGTGAAATAAGGTCACTCGGGATGAGTGTGGATTTAGGTTCTTGATGTAATGACTGGAGCTATTATTATTTCTAAGGAAAGTTAGGAATAAATTGGGAAAAAATGGGTCGGCTAACAATGGTTGAATTGGCATGGTGGTGGCAATTATCAGTTCCTTCAACGCGTTGAGTTACGCATGTGATTTGTGGCAGTACGTGCGAGGTTTGACGGCCACTATAATTGATTTTATTTGGAGGAATTCAATTATTATGGCATGTTATGTGTAGATGGATCCCGAAAGAGTTATGGTGGTTTAGACCACTACTTGAGAATGGTATTTTTTGTGAATATGACAATTCAGTCACTTGTTGCAATGGTTCTCTTGAAATGAGTTAAATAGAAGGTTTCCATATGATAGAGTGTTTACCGTATTAGTGGTTCAGGAGTTATGATGAAATTCTTGTACTCTTGCGCATTGGCGTGATTAAGTGCATCAAGTAGCATGAGATTCGAAAGTTGAGGATTCAAGATTGTGGTTCGGTGTTGACAAGGATGTCATAAGCTCGAATAAGAAGGAAAAAGATTTAGATGTTTAAATTAAGATGGTATTATTTTCGGCGTCACCTAAGGTCGATGTTATGTGTAAGAGGCCTTGTGTATTGATTTGTGAATTCTTAATTTGCTTTACAGCTTTAGTGCGGTCGGTGGTATGGATGTGCAAACTTGTTACGTGGTGTGGAAGGTCGTGGGAGCGTATCCTATGGGGAGATTGTATAAGTGTGACATGTAGTCACTTGATGGATTGAAGAATTGAAACAAAGTATGAAGATTGTGGTAATATCGCTAATTTAAGAATTATACCTGGAGAGCGCTCGGTTTATTTGGCTGTGGACTGTGGAAGTTTGTTTCAGTTATGATGGTTGTTCTTGTGTGTTATGGGAGAAAGGGGTTATTGTGGACCCTTAAAGGTTATTAGTCTAGTACGGTGCGATCAGAATCGGCTTGAGGTCCGTGGATGGATTTAAATATGAATATGAGCTCTATATCAGGTCATATGTGTTCATTTCAGCATAGCGCTCCTTATGGAGGAGTATTCGGATGTTGGATGTCGTTTCGTCGTCGGCTATTTCATGTAATACTATATTGTGCCATGTGAGTTGTGAAACGGCTTGATAAATTTCACATGTGCTGAGGTTCCACGTAGCCATGGTGTTATGTGAGAAGGATGGCTCTCGAGATTCAAATCATATAACGCACCTTAGTTGTGCTTGACTTTTGTAACGTATGGCACTATCTGTCTCCCCAGGGATGGTATTATGCACTTAGCGTGCTTGTCGCCGATATTCGGGCATTTTGTAATAATAAGCATTCTAGCTCGGTAAGTGTCTCCTTATATAAACTTTATGTGTGGATCAGGTGGCACGCCGCCACGGGTATATTCTTTGGATCGGGTTGCACGCCGCAACAGTGTAATGTTGAGTACAGTCCCCTATATCTATTTTTGTTTTCCATTTTTTGAGGAAGGTTCATAACACCTTTTCATTTGTCTAGTTAGTTACGCAGGTCGAGTAGTCTTTTCCAGAGTTCGTTTTCCTTATGTATCACATTCGAGTTGGTAGCTTGTTGGCACATTGTGGCAACGCATGAGACTTTTGATCATGTCTAGGGTGGCTTATTTCCTGAGCAGCTTATACTGGGAGAGAGATCATTGGATCAGGGATAAGTGCGATCAGATTATATGCAGTGTATTAAAGATCAAATACCATTATTTGGTTCACAATGAGGTGATGATTCTAGTCAATAGGAAAGATTCAATGGTTTGTTTACTCGGCAGTTGGTTATGAATTTCTACACATCTCTTCCGTCGTGGCAGTATTGCAAGAGTTGGAGCAAGACTTATATATGCCATGAGGTGCATTGTGAGCATCGGATGCGTGAAATTTCGGCTGTTGTTATCAAGGATTATTATTATGGTCATGTGAGTTATGCAGTGCATAGTGTGGATTCAGCAAAGGTATGCAGTCAAGTATTGATGCATCGCATATATGTTGATACAGTGTTCATATGACGGAAACGCGCCTGGCGGATAATTTCAAATGTTGGAATTGGGCTCTAAAAGCCCATTTGGCTGAGTAAAAAGGGAATATCTTCATACTAGCTCGAGCTAATGTGCTCATTAGAGTTGTGATAGCACGGGTGAGTGCACGAGGTGTTAACCACTGATTTCAGACAACTTCAGAGTAGTTCTTAGCATGTTCGAGGACGAACGTATGTTTAAGTGGGAGAGAATGTAACGACCCGACCAGTCATTTTGAGCTCTAGCGCGTTGCTTGATGGTTTGAGGCCATGAGCAGCTTCACTTAAGGTATTATGACTTGTATTTATGGTCAAAATTGAATTTTGGGAAGTTTGGAGTTGATTTGGAAAGTAAATTCTAAATTCGGAAGCCTTAAGTTGGAGGAATTGACTAAAGTGTGATTTTTGAACCAATGATCTCGGAATCGGGATTTGGAGGTTCTAATGGGTTCTTATGATGATTTTGGATTTGGGAGTATGTCCGGATCAGGTCTTGGATGACCGGGAGCATTTCGGTGCCTATTATGGAAACTGGCATTTTGGAAGAATTTCATAAATTTGGGTTGAGGTGTATTTCATTTGGCGAAAGTTAGAAATTTGAACGTTTTTGAGAAGTTTGACTGGAAGTGGACTTTTTGATATCGGGTTCGGATTCCGATTTCAAAAGTTGGAGTAGGTTCATAATGTTGAATGTAACTTGTGTGCAAAATTTGAGGTTAATCAGACATGATTTGATAGGTTTCGATATCTAATGTAGAAGTTTGAAGTTCTAAATTTCATTAAGCTTGAATTGGGGTGCGATTCATGATTTTGATGTTGCTTGATGTGATTTGAGGCCTCTAGCAGGTCCGTGTTATGTTATGGGATTGGTTTGTGTGATTGGACGGGGCCTCGGGTGTGTTTCAGGGTGGTTTCGGATTATTTCGGGCTGCTTTGCAATAGCTGATGCTGGTGTCTGGTGTTGTTCTTCGCGTTCACGAGGATCCACTCGCATTCGCGAAGAAGGATTTGGCTTTTGGATTTTGTTCTTCGAGTTTGCGAAGAGATTCTTGCGTTCGCGAAGAATAAAATCTCTATCAAGCGGTCTGCCTTCGGTGGATCATATCTCACAATCTATAAGAAATTTAGAGATGATCCAAACCAAAAATTGTAGCCTTTTGTGTCTAGTTTTCAGAAAGATAAACCATTTAGAAATTAGATTTGTATAAACAAAGTAATGGCTAGTACACTACAGGCTGTTCACGAAGATAAAGAAGAAATTTGTGTTGCACGGGGATGACTTTGGCAGCTTATATCTCAAAATATATAAGGAATTGGGAGATGACCAAAATATGAAAGTTGTAGATATTGGTGTTTTGTTTTTAAAACATTAAACCATTTGTAATTTGGAGTTTTGTTAAAAAAAAAGTTATGACTATTACACTAGAGTCTATCTCAAAAGAGTTTGAAAATGACTTTTGAGAATGTTGTTCATCACGAACGCGATAGGAGGCTCGCGAATGCGATGAAGGGTCGCCTGGGGGCAGTGTATAAGTTTGAAAAAAGTGGGTTTGCCTCATTTCATCTCATTTCTTTCATGTGAGTCGACCTAGGAGAGATTTTGGAGCTCCATTATTGCAAGTTAAATACTTGGATTATATATATTTTTTAACAAGGAAATTCATGGAAAATTAGTGAAAACTTAGGGTTTTGGTAAAAACCCTAGAAATTGGTATTTTTGGATTTCGATCACGAATTTGGGCATGAAATTTAAAACAAATTATATATTTGAGTTTGTGGGTTTATGGGTAAAGTTTATTTTTGAAAATTTCTGGAATCCGAGCACGTGGGTTCGGGGTTGAATTTTAGGAATATTGCATTTAGAGTTGGGTAATCACCTTAATAGTTGGAATATGAACTTTTGAGCGTATATTGATTTGTTTATACACCATTTGAATAGTTTTGAATTGTTCGACACCAATTTGGGGGTTTGAGATCATCCTTGGACCGGAAAGTAGGTCTTGAGATGAGGTAAGTCTCATTTCTAACCTTGTAAGAGGGAATTAAACCCATAAGTGAACTAAATTATTGTGTGCTTCTATTTGTGGGGGCTACGTACGCATGAGGTGACGAGAATCCGTACATAGCTACTAGCTATGCCTATGTCCGGGTAGTTTAGGCTCACATCATGCCTTGTTGATATTGTTATTGGTTTATGTTTATTGTTTGCCTTGAGAAGACGCGAGATTGATTTTGCATTAAATATTTTTAAAGGAGTTGAAATTGAAGAACTTAAGATTTAAATGGTTTAATTTGAACTTCGTAATTTCGAAATGAATTGAGGAATATTATAATAGCTTAAGAAATTTATATTTTACCGCATCGCACATATGATTCGCGAGCGGGGTATTTCCTTCTACTACTCTTATGAGATCGGGTTGTTCACCTCAGCACGATTTATGTACCACACTCTCATAGGAGCGGGCCATTCGCCTCGGCAGGTTAATAGATGCATCAATATTTCGCGTCGTTAGACCCTCGGCAGTGCACAATTTACTTTTATGTTGGATAGGGTTGTACGGTTCGGCATTTCCTATATATATTATCCTCATGAAATCGTGCGTAATATTTGGCAAGAAGCCAGTGTATTTAAGGTCTTTCCCTGATTTGAATTATGACAACTTCTTTGGTGAAATCCACTATCTCTATATATAAGCTCCTGTTACGGAAGAAACTTGCTAGTTGAGAGCTTGAGTAAAATTATAAAGAGGGGAATTATACCTCGTATTATTGTATTGGGAAAAAACTGAATTTATATATTGAAGATGACGTGTCATGACATGTGGACTGGTCAAAAGGTCAAAACGCAGTAAATAGCCAAAAGACACGAGCGACAACAGGTATGGGGAAGAGAAAGTTAAATAGGCACGAGACGCTATCCAAATGGAACGAGTCTCGTACCTATTTAAGTCATTTAAAGTCAAGAGATCAGAAGGAATTGAAGATACGAATCTGATAACGTAAAGGAGTCCAAATTCAGTATTAAATGCTAAATACGTTATGGAATTTGTATTAAATAGGAATGATTGTGTAACGTTTCTTTTAATGTCATTTATTGCTCATAATTGTCTCATTAAGGCAAAGGCATTACACCTTCTCCTAAAATCAACTATAAAAGGAGAAGGACTCAACATTTGTAAAGAAGACACACTATTGAGATTACATTGAAATACAAATTTACTTATTGCTTTATTATTCTCAAGAGTCTTCTATTATTTTCGTCTCCTGATTATCAGTAATCCGAATTTCTTTTTGACCAAAAACTCATATTTTTGGTTAAATAAATTGGTTCCGTTACCGGGAATCTGATAATCTTTTCTTTTAAGCTACGTTGTTGTCAACATGTCAAACAACAACAACAACAACAATAACAGTGAAAACACCTTGGGAAACCATGAAAATCAAATCCATCAAAATCAAGGAGATTTACAAAACATTGACGTGGTTCCCTCCTCTCAAAATTCACCACGTCAATCTCGTGAAGGCACTCCTGCTCCTGAATCTCGTGATGATCAACAAGAGTAATCAGAACATTTTGAAGGGCCAAATGAAGCTTTACAAAAATTAATTGATGCACAGGTCAGCAAAGCTCTTCAGGATCTAGTTAGGCGATTGCCTGTTGCACCACCCACACCTACGCCTAATAATAATACACTGGAGAATCCTCGTTCTGGTCTTGTTAATTCTGGAAATGGAGGAACTCCCAGTGAACCACAGGAATGAGAACCAGGTAATTCAAATAGTTCTCATTTGCAAAACTTAGTATTAACTTTGCAGCAACAACTTAAGGAACAGAATGAGCGCATCAAGCAAATCCCTGGAGTTCCCCCTGTAATCAAAGGAGTGGATGTGGATAAATACTCACAACAACCTTGAAAATCAAGTGTTGCTCCTCTTCCAATTCCTAAAAAATTCAAAATGCCTGATATTTCAAAGTACGACGGCACAACAGATCCACGTGATCATGTAACCGCATTTACAACAGGCGTAAAGGGCAATGACTTGACCGAGTAAGAAATTGAATCAGTACTGGTCAAAAAAATTGGAGAAACACTCACCAAGGGTGCATTAACCTGGTATTCTCTTTTACCTGAAAATTCTATAAATTCTTTTGCTGAGCTTGTAGATTCTTTTATTAAAGCATTCTCAGGAGCTCAAAAAGTCGAAAAAAGAATGAAAGACATTTTCAAAATTAAACAAGGGGACTCAAAGTTGCTCAGAGATTTTGTTGATAGATTCCAACGTAAAAGGATGACTTTACCCCGTGTACCTGACAACTGGGCTGCAATAGCTTTTGCAAGCAACTTAAATGACAAAAGTTTGAAAGCCACGAGAAGACTCAAAGAAAGCCTTCGAGAATTCCCTGCAACCACGTGGAATGATGTTTACAACAGGTACAGTACGAAGCTGCGAATTGAAGAAGATACCGTACCTAAGTTTCATCACGAAGAAAGGAGCGGTTCCAGGAGATCAAAAACCGAAAAAATATCAGGTAAAAACAGGTACGATCCATATATGGGACCTGCAGGGAAGGACTCACGGTCAAAGTAGGATAACCAACAATATGATAAAAAATCAAGGAACGGGGAATCTGGTTCTTCATCAAGGTTCAAAAATGATCGAAACAGACAGGAGTCACGGGATGATGACAGAAGTTTAAAGGCAAGGTTCGGTGGATATAATTTTAATGTCACTACCTCCGAGCTCGTAGCTGTTTTGAGGAGCATGGGAGATAAGGTACGATGGCCGAAAGAGATGCGGTCAAATCCAAATAGACGCAATCCTGACCATTGGTGCGAATTCCACAATGATCACGGGCACAAAACTTCAGAATGTAGATTCTTACAAAGTGAAGTGGATCATCTATTGAAGCAAGGGTATCTCACTGAGTTATTTAGTGAGAAAGGTAAACAAGCCTATATGAAAAATAGGCAGGAGCCACCAAAGCCCCCTTCACCCAAGAGAATCGTGAATGTAATAAGTGGGGGAGAAGATATTCATGGTGTAACATATACAGCTTCCAACAAGGTTTCTAAAGTAACGATTACACACCGGAAACGAGTACGGCAGGTTTTAGAAAACAAAAGTATTTCATTCGATGATGCAGATAACGAAGGAGTAATGACCCCACATAATAACGCATTGGTAATATCTTTACTTGTACATGATACTAATGTAAAACGAGTTTTGATTGATCTAGGAAGTTCCGTAAATATTATACTACTAAGGGTATTACGTGAAATGCAAGCTGAAAACAAAATGATACCCAAGGCGCATACCTTGTCCGGGTTCGACAATTCAAGTGTGGTAACAAAAGGAGAGGTAATTCTAACAACTTGTGCTACAGGTGTTGTTAAAGAAACTAAATTTCAGGTAGTGAAATGGCTTACAATATGATCATGGGGAGGCCTTGGATCCATGATATGGATGTTGTCCCGTCAACTCTACATCAAGTTATTAAATTCCCATCACCGTGGGGGATTTGCCAAATTCGGGGGGATCAGCAGACAGCCAGGAGTATCAACATTGTAACAGATACGAGCACCATAAACAAAGAAAAATAGCAATTACAGGAAACAGTTGAAGGTATCAAAGATCAAACCTTGACTGAGCGAGAAAAGACAGATTTAGACTCGAGACCTGATACAATTCAAGAACCTGAAGAGAATGAAAATATCAAAACAACAATCGAAGAGCTCGAGGTTGTGATTTTGTTTGAGCAATGGCCAAAATGAAAGGTTTATGTTGGAGCCAATTTAAGCTCAGACATGCGAGGTATGTTGATTGAATTTTTAAAAGCTAACGTGGATTTTTTGCTTGGTCCCATGCTGATATGATGGGGATACCACCAGATGTAATGAGTCACAAACTAAACGAAGACCCATCCTTTACACCAGTAAAACAAAAGAAAAGAAAACAATGAGCTTTCAAAAATTAGGTGATTCAAGATGAAGTCCAATAATTATTGAAAATTGGGTTGATCCGCGAGGTAAAGTATCCTAATTGGTTAGCAAACACAGTTGTTGTACCTAAGAAAAACGGTAAGTGGCGGGTTTGTGTGGATTATACAGATCTTAACAAGGCCTGCCCAAAAGATTCTTTCCCCTTACCGCATATAGATCAATTAATCGATGCAACTGGAGGACATGAACTTTTGAGTTTTTTAGATGCATATTCAGGGTACAACCAAATTAAAATGGACCCCAGTGATGAAGAAAAAACTTCTTTCATCACAGATAGGGGGACTTACTATTATAAAGTAATGCCCTTTAGTCTCAAAAATGCTGGAGCAACCTATCAAAGGTTGGTCACCAAAATGTTCCAAGAACATTCAGGAAAAACCATGGAGGTATATATAGACGATATGCTCGTCAAAACCCAGCATTCTCATGATCATATTTCTCATCTATCTGTTACATTTGAAATTTTACGAAAATTTAATATGAAACTCAATCCAGAAAAATGTGCATTTGGAGTTGCATCAGGTAAGTTTTTGGGTTTTCTTGTTTCTAACCGTGGTATTGAGGTAAATCCTTCTCAGATCAAAGCAGTAGAGGAAATCCCTGATATCCTTACAAATAAAAAAGAAGTTCAAAGGCTAACGAGAAGAATTGCAGCCTTAGGGAGATTTATTTCCAAATCTTCAGAAAAATGTTTTAAATTTTTCTCCGCACTCAAAAAACAAGATCATTTTGAATGGAATGAAGATTGCCAACAAGCCCTTAGAAATTTAAAAGCTTACTTGTCAAACCCACCACTATTGGCAAAACCAAAGGAAGGGGAAAAGCTACTCATCTATTTGGCCGTGTCAGAAGTTGCGGTAAGTGTTGTTTTAGTCCGTGAGGACCAAGGTAAACAATATCCTATCTATTATGTAAGTAAGTCTTTACTAGATGCTGAAGCGCGATATCCACAACTAGAAAAGTTAACATTAGCTTTGATCATGGCATCTAGAAAATTAAGACTTTATTTTCAATGTCATCCCATTGTTGTAGTTACTGTTTTTCCATTACGAAACATTTTGTATAAACATGAATTGTCAGGGAGATTAGCAAAATGGTCTATAGAATTAAGTGAATACAAAATTAATTATCAACCTAGGACTGCTATAAAATCTCAAGTACTAGCCGATTTCGTAGCTGATTTTAGTCAGGGGATGCATTTAGAAGCAGAAAAAGAATTACAAGTTTTTAATGGTGCAAACCCAGGGACTTGGATTTTATTTACTGATGGCTCATCTAATGTAAAAGGAGTAGGCCTAGGAATAGTTCTCGTACCACCTACGGGAGAAACTATTAGACAGGCTATAAAATGTCATTCTATAACTAACAATGAAGCAGAGTATGAGGCTGTAAGTCTAGAATTGGCACGAGAACTCAGCATAACACAGATTATAATCAAGTGTGATTCTCAACTCGTGGTCAATTAGATGTTTGGGACTTATACAGCCAGGGAGACACGAATGCAAGAATATCTCGAAAAGGTACGGGAAATAATAAAGCAATTCCAAACTTGGAAGGTAATGCAGATCCCAAGAGACGAGAATGTGGAAGCAGATGCTTTAGCTATTCTCGCATCTGCAGCAGACGTAGCAAATGACGCAAACGTTTTAGTCATACATTTGTTTCATTTCGTTCTCGAACCTGATAAGAATGAGGTAAATTTTAATCATTTAACATGGGACTGGAGAAACAAAATTATTGCTTTTTTACAGCATGGAAATGTGCCTGATGACAAAAATAAGGCTCATGCACTTCGCAAAAAAGCTGCTCGTTACTGTTTATATCAAGGAATTCTTTATCAGAAGATGTTCGGTGGACCACTAGCAAGGTGTCTCGGACCTTCTCAAACAGAATATGTGATGAGGGAAGTACATGAAGGACATTGCGGAAATCACGCAGGCGGAAGGTCACTGGTAAAAACGTTGATTCGAGCAGGGTATTATTGGCCTAAGATGGAAGAGGAGGCAAACAGTTTCGTATCCAAGTGTGATAAATGTCAAAGATACGGCAATAATATGCATAGAACAGCTGAGTTACTACACCCTGTTATAGCCCCGTGGCCCTTTATGAAATGGGGAATGGATATCGTAGGTCCACTACCACAAGCAAAAGGTCAGGTGAAGTTTCTACTTGTACTTACAGATTATTTCGCTAAATGGTATAAGCAGGAGCATTTAAACAGGTACGAGAGAAGGAAGTTAAAGACTTCATATGGCGAAATATAATATGCCGTTTTAGAGCACCAAAGGAAATCGTGTGTGACAATGGACCGCAATTCATAGGAGCTCAAATCACAGAATTTCTTCAAAGTTGTCAAATTAAAAGGATAACATCTACGCCATACCATCCAGTGGGTAATGGACAAGCGGAATCCACAAACAAAGCCATTATCAACAACTTGAAGAAAAGGTTACAGGATTCAAAAGGTAATTGGCCTGAGGTATTACCTGGAGTATATGGGCTTATCGTACAACGACAAAAACAAGCACTGGAGAAACACCATTATCAATGGTTTATGGTGCAGAAGCCTTAATTCCAGTTGAAATAGGAGAACCGAGCACACGGTACGTTCAATCAACGGAGGAATCTAATGATGAAGAGATGCGGGTTAACCTTGATTTGCTCGAAGGAAGAAGAGAAGCTGCATTAATAAGAATGGCAGCACAAAAGCAAGTAATTTAACGATATTACAATAGGAAAGCACACCTCAGATTTTTCAAAATTGGGGACTTCGTGCTTAAAAAGGTGTTCCAATCTGCAAAGGGCGCTAATTCAGGAAAGCTGAGTCCAACGTGGGAAGGACCCTACAGAATTCGTGACATTGCAGGAAAAGGAGCATACGAGTTGGAGACAATGGATGGCAAGGTTTTACCCTCACATTGGAATGCTGTCCATTTAAAAAGATATTACTTCTGATGAAGTACCCACGATCAGGTATCACCATGTTAGAATTTTTCTTTGAATTGTTAAAGTCTTACTAACGATTTTAGATGCTAGGCAAAAACCCTAACTCGTGCCAAATGATGAGTCACGACCTGCACAGCAAAATGGAATACTCTAAAATTCCCAGCCCAGGGTTACAATTAATTTGATGGAAATATACACGAGTTAGGCAGTCTTCATCTATAATCGCACCTCCGAGTCCCGTATGTTTTTCTGTTTCAGGAAAAGGACCAAATTGAGAAAAACAAACAAGTGCTCGAGGCTTCATACTTCACCTCTCAAACACTTGGGGGACTACATATTATACACAGATACGTGCAGATAAACAAATACAAATATCGAACAAAAATCGATCGAGATTGAGCAAGATTTAAAAGAAAAATCCAGCTACAAAAGAGACAAGTGTTCAGCAAAAGTTACGGAGTCTTCAGCATTCATCATTCTATTCAGCAAATGTAAACATAAGACATTCATCATAATGTTTTTCCCCATGAGAACAACAGAGTCATGTCTCAAACCCATGAGAACAACGGAGTCACCTCTCAAACCCTTCCTAATATATGAAGATAGGGTCATGACAATGTACTGAAACAGGTTATGAGAAAAAACCTATGTACTGAAACAGGTTATGAGAAAAAACCTTGTTTATTTTATAATTTGTAAAATCTGTTACAAGAAAAACAGTTACGAAAAAGTTATAGATGTATTTTAATACATGTAATATTCAAAAGCTTGTCCAAGTTCATGAATAAAAACTTGTCAAAGTTATTTCAAACAAACCATGTGTGTTCCTATTTCTTTTATCGTATTGTAACACCATTATGAAGTTGAGACGTCTTCTTCATTGTCGATATATAAAAGGGCCCTCTTTTATAAACCTCATGTTAATAATTCATGAGAAGAATCATAAAGCATTTTCAAAGGATAAAAATGCTAAGCTATTCTATAAGTCCTTAGTAAATAAAAAAGGCAAGAATAGAACATATAGAAGTACTGAGAAAACTTCCCAATATGATTAAAAAAGACTAAGTAAAAACTTAGTCAGCAAAATATTTTTTACAAACGCCCCATTATGATAGCTGGGGACTTCACCAAAAAATCCCTTAAAACTGCCAAGGGATAAAACCAAACCACCAATCAATAAAAAAAAACAAAGTTTGAAACAAATTCAACTGGTCACTAAAGGGTTGGATTGATAGAAGTTTCAGAAACAACCACAGATGCGGTAGTAACTTCTGAAGAAGTAGTAACAGGAACGATCTCAGCTGGTCCTGAAGTACTAAGTTCATCAAGGGAAGCAAGAGTCACGGGAGCTTCAGCTTCCACAGAATGTGTCATAGAAGTTTCACCCTCGGGAGCTGGAATTGCAGCATTCTCAACTTCAACTGCCACAGCAACGGCTTCACTATTCAAAGGTTCTTCAGCCACAGGAGCTTCGAGTGCCGGAGAGTCAAGTGGTTGTTGGTTTTTTTCAATTGTGTCTAAAACTTTGGCCAATTCTGATTGTAAATCAAAATTTTCTTGAGTGGCCTCCATCAAAGCATCACGACGGGAATTTAGAAAAGCCCAACTCACCTCTATATTAAAATTCTCCTCAAGAAGTTCATACTCCCTTTCCCACATAGCAAGATCATTTTTCAACACTTGGTGCTCAGCTAAATGGGAATCAAGGGAAGCTTCGAGGGAGGCATGAGAACTCTCTAAGGCACGTATTTTGTCAGAGGAGATCTTTAAATCAGCCTGAGCTTGAGTCAAGCTTTGCACTAGTTCCCCTGCATATTCTTCTTTCTTGGCCAAGAGCGCCTGGAGTTCTCTGACTTCTTCACTTGACTTTGATAATTGTTCTAAAAATGCACATTTAAGACGCTCCTTATCTTTTTCAAAATGGCTTGAAGAAGCCTTGGCAATTGCTAATTCAGAAGTCAAACCTCGTTTTTGCTGCTCCAGGTGATTTCTACTCTCTCGCAATTCATCTATGGTTCCTTGAGCATTCTCA
Source organism: Nicotiana glauca (assembly GCA_026770625.1). Lineage (NCBI taxonomy): Eukaryota > Viridiplantae > Streptophyta > Magnoliopsida > Solanales > Solanaceae > Nicotiana > Nicotiana glauca. Next base: position 62,835 of record MU765635.1, on the reverse strand, counting down.
AACTGTTCTTTCCAGTTAGCTGCTTCTAGCTGGGCTCCCTTGTCTATTTCCTCAGCCTCGTGGATAGACTTATCAGACTCATGGGCTTTCTTTTCCAAAAGGGAAATTCTTCCCATCAATTCAGTACCAATGAGGTTAGCCTACAATGATAAGATATAGGAGTCAAAGTCTAAAAGTAAAAAAAAAACAAAAGCTCGTAAACAAGAAGAAAAGTACCTTTAAAGTAGAATGAACTATGTCATTCATCAGCGTTAAGAAACTGTGACTGATCATTTTCTTCTTCTCAATATCTCCAATCAATGGCTCAATCCAAACATCTGCTCCACCTGACTTCCATAAAAGACTGTTATTAGCAGGAACTTCTAGTGTAGCGCTCCTCATAGCTAAGCTTCTATTACTAGAACCCTCCCTTGCCTGATAAACAAAGGTGGGAGGAGCTACAGAAGGGGGAGCGGTGGAAGAAGTGAAAATAACAGAAGTCGAAAGATCTGAAGCAGGTAAGGGAGCAGAAATTGGCAAGGGAGCATTAACAGATAAAACAGGCAAGGAAGCACTTGAAACCAAGGGAGGAATAGAAGGAACAGGAATAGAAGAAGAGAGAGGAGTTTCATCAAGAACTGGCCCAAGTTCTCCACTTCCGAAACCAGTAACGAAGAGATATTGAATAGACTCGATGGTGTCTCTTGGAGTGGTTTCATCATCAGAAGGAATGAGAACTGGACCGGAGAGAGAGGCACGGGTAGGAGTAATTTCAGCTTCATCCTCGAAAAAAATGCGTCTCCTAGCTCTTGGTATAGTTATCAAAGAGTTAAGGTAAAAACCCCATGGTGGAATAATTTGGGATGGTAGAGATAAATAAGATGGGAAAAGGAAAAACTAACATTGGCTTTGATGGATAAGTATCTCAAACAAGCCACAGCTCTCCATATAAGAAGGCAAACTTGTGCTAAGCAGATTTTGAAAAAATGACAGAAGTCAAGTATAACTGGGTCAATAGCAGGCTTAAATCCTAAAGTGAAGGGATAAGTATAACAAAAGAAAATCCAATTCTGAAAGAAGAAATTCTCTGGTTTGGATTAGGGATCATCATATGAAGATTACTTCTCCAGTTACAATCATTCCGAACAGTAGGAATCAAAAGTTCAGTTATTAAATAAGGAAAGATGTCTGCTTTCTCTAAATTAATAACCTGTTCTTGAAAAGATTTTCTATCACTTCCAAAAGTTAAGTCATTGGGTACTATTTCTTCGACTAAGGGTTCTTGTAGAGGCTCAAAAAGTTCTTTACCTTTAGAAGAAGGTTTCTTAGAGATAGAACCTCTAGTGATAGTGACAGAACTAGAAGAAGGAGTGATAGAACCAGAAGAACCACCACGAACAGATCCCAGGCTACGAAGCATGCCACCTCTGCCCCTTCTATGCCTTACAGGAGCATTGGGGAAGCTATCAAGAATTGGGACTCTCTTGGGGTTAGGATTCGGAGATGCCATTGCAGAGAAAGGATGAAATAAAGGAGAAAGGTAATAAAAGTAAAGAGTAGAGTATCTGTTAAGGGTTTATGAAGAAGAAGACAATGGAAAAAAGGTTAAATATGTATATAATAGCAACCGTCAAAGAAGTGTAATGATGGAAAGCCTGTAATAAAGGCAACTATCACTTCGTGAATAGAGGGGATGAAGAAGTCTTGAAAAAAGGCTGCAGAATTACAGAGCCAATTAGAAGGTGACACATGTGCAGAGCATTAAATAGAAAAGACAATTGAAGCGTCAGTACTGTCATAGCATTGATTACGGCAAAAATTCCTTTTTTGTGAAAATTCACTTCCCAAATATTTAAGTGATAAATATATGAAAAGTGGGGGGACTATCTGTATTGGGAAAAAACTGAATTTATATATTGAAGATGACGTGTCATGACACGTGGACTGGTCAAAAGGTCAAAATGCAGTAAATAGCCAAAAGACACGAGCGACAACAGGTATGGGGAAGAGAAAGTTAAATAGACACGAGACGCTATCCAAATGGCATGAGTCTCGTACCTATTTAAGTCATTTAAAGTCAAGAGATCAGAAGGAATTGAAGATACGAATCTGATAACGTAAAGGAGTCCAAATTCAGTATTAAATGCTAAATACGTTATGGAATTTGTATTAAATAGGAATGATTGTGTAATGTTTCTTTTAATGTCATTTATTGCTCATAATTGTCTCATTAAGGCAAAGACATTACACCTTCTCCTAAAATCAACTATAAAAGGAGAAGGACTCAACATCTGTAAAGACGACACACTATTGAGATTACATTGAAATACAAATTTACTTATTGCTTTATTATTCTCAAGAGTCTTCTATTATTTTCGTCTCCTGATTATTAGTAACCCGAATTTCTTTTTAGCTTTGACCAAAGACTCATATTTTTGGTTAAACAATTATATACATGTTTATTTTATATATTTACTCGATTTCATATTCATTCACTTCTTTACTGCACCTGATATTGTTGGATCACTAGTAAGTGTCGAAGTCGACCCCTCGTCATTACTTCTTCGAGGTTAGACTGAATACTTACTGAGTACGCATTGTTTTCGTATTCATACTACACTTGATGTGCATTTTGTTTTACATGCATATATACATTTAGTGGCCTTGTGGACCCAGTGACGTGGTTGACACAGGGACCTAGACGAGCTGCATCTTACGTGTGATCGCAGCCAATAGAGTCTCCTTCAAAGTATTGATATTTTTCTTTCTGTCCAAGTTATATTCCGGACAGTTATTATATTATATTTTATTCTTTAGTAAATATCCATGCACTTGTGACACCGGGTCCTGGGAGGTTTATGGGATATTCAGTATTGAAATTGGAAAACATTATTATTTTTCTGTAAAGTTCCTCTTTTAGTAGTTATATTAAAGGACATTTATGATTTTATAAGTATTAAAATGAGAATTAAATTAACTATTTGATGTTAGCTTGCCTGACAGTGGTGTCCGACGCCATCACGACGTAACAATATAATTTGATATTCTTCTAGAAGGAGAGGGAAAGGGGAGGGAGGAATAAAGTGCTAACAGAAAAGATTTTCTACTTCTCTGTTATAAAACTACTAATGGAAAATATGCTCTACTTCTCTATTATAAAACTACTAACTTCACACACGTTCACTGACCCTCATACTATCTACTCTATTTACTCTCCCTCATCTAGACACTCACGCTCCAAAACTCAGTAGATAAAACCGGGCTGATTCTTGCTGCAAATTTCTTCTGTTCTTTCTGGTACCCTTTACTTTACTGTTTTAGCATAATCTTATCTTTATATTGGCCGAAGAGGCAAAAATGTGTATAAATTCTAGTTTTAGTTCAATTTGCATACTTCATGATCTGGATAGTCTGAATCTGAGTGCTGGTGGTTGGTCAGCTTTGAAGTCTTGAGGCTGTGACCGTAATTTGACCATATTGTCAGTACGACCTATTTATTTTGCGTGTTGTAAAATTGAACCTCGAAGGGCTATGTTTGTAACTTAGTCATTTTGTAAAGAAGGTTATATGTTCTGCCTTCTGTAGAAATAAAATTTGTACAGATATGTTTGTAAAAAGTTATTTCTGGCCATTGGATATTCTGAATCTGAGTGCTGGTGGTTGGTCAGGTTTGAAGTCTTGAGGCTATGACCGTAATTTGACCATATTGTCAATACAACCTATTTATTTCGCGTGTTGTAAAATTGAGCCTTGAAGGGATATGTTTGTAGCTTGGTTATTTTGTAGAAGGTTATATGTTCTGCCTTCTGTAGAAATCAAATTTGTGCAAATATGTTTGCAAAAGGTTGTTTCTGGCCATTTGGTCAAATGATCAATGGCCAATGATCAGACCCTTCAACAAAGGTTTTGATTATAAAACAACATGTGTCATGGTTGCAAGGATTTCAAGCAACTGTGGCTACAAATCAAAAGGGACCAGACCTGCGGACCAATCCAAAAGGATTATGTCCACAAGTCACAAGTCTTAAGTGGGGCATTTGTATCTATACTCGCTTTTTATGTCACATTTTAATTTGTACCCGCTTTGCAAAAAAAATTGCAAGCGTATCCATTTTTTCACATAACTTCAGCACACGGGGCTGAATTAGCAAAGGCAATCACGCAAAGCTTCAGCATTTTAGTAGTCGGGCCTGAAGTTCAGCTCTAGAGCTGAAGTTTTTATTTTATAGCTGGCGAATTTCAGCTCTAGAGCTGAAGTTTTCCGGTTACAAAGACAAAAGCTTCAGCTCTAGAGCTGAAGTTTTTGTCTTTGTAACCGGAAAACTTCAGCTCACACAATGGAAATGCTGAGACAATGTACTGTATCTCAAAATGGAGAGGCCAATTGCAGACATAGCTTTAGCTATCCTATCAAGCTGAAACAACAAACCTTCAAGAAACAAACACACCTTTCAGCTATTCTACCAAGCCAGAAAAAAACAGTTGACACTTGAGCTATTTTAGCAAAGAATATATGCATGTCTTCTGCCAACTTCTCCCAAGACAGCCAACAAAGAACGTCGCATGATAGGGGTAGGTGGACAGGAGGCATGATATGGATTAGTATTAATCTACGGGCAGGAAATGATTTAGCATGAATATTAAGACAAACAGGCAAAGTCAGTAGATGACATTGATAAGCTACCACAAAACTTATTAAATGTCCTTGTGAGAATTTAGTAGAAAGATTGCCTTTTTATATATGGATGGGTAAGGCATATCAGAGACCTAAAAGTTTAGTCAAGTTCAGCCCTTATCTAGAGCTGAAGTTTTCCGATTACAAAGACAAGAACTTCAGCACTAGAGTTGAAGTTTTTCTTTTGTAACTGAAAAACTTCAGCTCTAGAGCTGAAGTTTTTGTCTTTGTAACCGGAAAACTTCAGTTATAGAGCTAAAGTTATTTAGTTCATTGTATGTTTACTACCCCAAATAACACTCTTTTCACATAACTTCAGCTATAGTTCTATTTAATTACTATTAATTATTTCCCCACAAACTACAGAACCTTCAATTTACTACATTATCAACAATTGTAGTATTCTACGCAAGGCAAAGAAGAAAGAAGAAGATGCATTCTGTGAAGGAGAAAGTAAGCAACGCAGTGGAGAAAGCAGCAGCAAGGACAAAGGAAGAGGTAAGCAACGCAGCGGAGAAAGCAACAGCAAGGACAAAGGAAGAGAAAACGATTGCAAAAGAGAGAAGGAAAGCAAAAGAAACAGAAGCTAAAATGGAGCTGCAAGGGAGAAAGGGAGCTGAAGTTTTTTAAACAGTGGGTTCGAGTTAAAAGTTTTTAAAAAATGAGTATAGGTTAAATGGGAGCGACCAAATAGGATGCCCCGTGCAATTTCTACGTCTGAAGTTCAAAGCCAAGTGGGTTGTTGGAACCTTGTTTTGATTTTGAGCCCACCAGCCCAAAGGCCTTCCTGTAGGGCTGTTGCCTTTGTTTAAAGGTTCAGCCCGCTATAAAATTTTCGAGCTAATGGACTAAGCTCTTCAAATCCCGATAGCCTTAATATTAATTCATTTAAGAGCAAACTTTATTTATAGCCCATCGGGCAAAATAAATTTCAACCGGTAGCCCACAAATTGACCCATACAAATCATAGCCTAAAAATAAAACAAGTGCTAGCCGGAAACTATGACCATGATTGCTCCTCTCACTCAATCATCAAAAAATAATTTTCCCTTTATTACTTTTTTCTTTCTCTTTTCCACTTGTGCCTTCTCTTTTGGTTTTTTTATTTATTGGGTTTAGATCTCAATTTTTTCTTGTTGCAGAAAGCAAAAGCCTCCTCTTTTGGTTCTTCTTTTTTATTAGGTTTAGATCTCATTTTTTTCTTGTTGCAGAAAGCAAAAGCCTCATCTTTTGGTTCTTCTTTTTTTATTGGGTTTAGATATCAATTTTTTCTTGTTGCAGAAAGCAAAAGCGTCCTCTTTTGGTTCTTCTTTTTTATTGGGTTTAGATCTCAATTTTGCAGGAAGCAAAAGAGATCCATAACTTACCCACCACCACCGGTGAAAATGGTGATGATTTGATAAGGGTCTTGAAGGAACTCACTGTTGCTCAAAGGAAAATTGCTGATTTACAAGTCGAACTTCAAGGTCGAAAGGTGACATTGTTCAGATTCTTAAGAATTTCATCCTTTTTAAATTATCCAACACGATATTCTGCTAGTGAATGTGGTGTGAATTTATACCACTTCGACTTTTCACTTGACCCTAATATGCATATGTCCTATCCATTTCAGCTGGGCATAGTTGCTTAATAGTTCAAAATAATTTGAAATTTTTTAAACTTACACACCTAAACTATTCGATCTCAATTTTCATGAGATATATATATATATATATATATATATATATATTGCTTCTTCTTCTTTACTCGGAGTAAGCTTTTAATCCATTTTGATTTCTCCTTATTATTTTTTGCAGAATCAATGACACCACTAAGAGCAGTAGCGGAATTTCTTTTTTAGTAGTCTGATTTTGAGTTTTGTGGCGACGGGTAAAAGTCCAGATCTTCTTATTTTGGCAGTGGTGTAGCATAAGGCTCAACCTTGTCTTCTTCTGTGATTTTCTCTTATAGTATCTGTGAATATATAGATAATATTTTGAAGATCTTTGGCTAAAAGTTTAAAACTCTAGCGATCTTGTTACCATTTTCGGCGACTGTGAGGCCTTGGACGTTGTGGATGGTTTCTCAATGAGAGGAAGAATAGAGGAGATGATTATGCATAAAGTTGAAATATCTACAAAACATACTGTTATTATGAATAGAGGAGATGATTATGCATAAAGTTGAAATATCTACAAAACATACTGTTATTATATAAAATAGACTATTACTATACAATTTATATACAAAATAGACTCTCATTATACAATTTATATACAAAATAGAGTGTCACTATACAAAATATATACAAAATAAACTGTCACTATACAATTTATATACAAATAGATTGTCACTATACAAAATATATACAAAAATAGAATGTCATTATACAAAAAATATACTAAATATACTGTCATTATACAAAATATGTACAAAATAAACTATCAGTATATAAAAATATACTAAATAGACTGCCACTATACAATTTATATACAATTAGCTCTCACTATACAAAATATATACGAAATAGACTGTCGCTATACAAAAAAATATACAAAACTGTCACTATACAAAAAATATACAAAAACAGACTGTTATTATACAAAAAATATATAAAATAGACATTTCTTATATGACCTACATTACATATTTTATTCAATTCTTAGCTAATACTTATTAGATCCAAAAGTACAAAAATACAATTTAAAAGGGCAAAAAAGGGATGCTCTATCGCGCTAGGGAGGGTCGAACCTGCGACCTTCAGCTTGGAAACAGATGCTCTGTCCACTGAGCTACAGGCGCTTGTGTTATGTTGCTCATTCCTTTCGGCTACTATAAGCAATATGTTTGGGCCGAAGGGCCATTTTTTGCAAGTGGGCCAAAACATGGGCTATTAAAATTTTGAGGGGCTATAGAGGATAGTTTTCTCTTCATTTAACCTACTCAATTCCCTTTCCTCCATAGTAAGCCCACTAAAAAATTACCCTTACTTCAACTAACTACTTTACATTAATTTAAGAATGGATGAAGCGCATAAGAATACTAGTAATGCTTTAGGCACTAATTAATTTATTTGTTTGCACTCACGGATTCTCTTGCATAGCGTGAGTTACAACACTTATCTAATAGGTCTAATCTTTTTTTTTTTTTAAATTAGATGGCTAATCAAGAGATGCGGAATTTGATTGATGGACTGTATAACCATGTACAAGTAGAGATGGGTTACAATCACTATTGCCAAGTTATGGCAATGCTTGAAAGCATCAAAGCAAGAGGTATAAAATTAAAATTAAATTTTTTCAAGGTTTTCCCTAACATAATGATTCTTTTTCTTTATCTTGTGCAGTAACCTTTGAGATGTTACAAGGAAATTTTGCTTAACCACCACCCCTTTTAGCTCCACAGGGAAATACCCCTTTATTGTTCAACCAAGGAATGTCAATGTAGCACCAGCACAAGCTACAGCACAGGCTGAGTTTGTAGCTCCACAAAAGAATGTTTCACATGGACTACAACCCTTTATTACTCATCCAGGGAATGATGCACCGGCGCTATAGCCGGGGAATGTCAATGTAGCACCAACACAAGCTGCATCACAGGCTGGGTTTGTAGCTCTACAAGGGAATGTTGCACAGGGACTACAGCCCTTTATTGCTCAGCCAGGGAATGTCAATATCGCGCCCTCACCAGCTGCACCACAGGCTGGCTTTGTTTTTGCACATGGGAATTTTGCACAGGGACTACAACCCTTTATTGCTCAGCGAGGGAATGATGCACAGGCACTACAACCTTTTATTTCCCAATCAGAGAATATTAATATCGCACCCCCACCAGCTGCACTACAGGCTGGGTTTGTAGCTCCACAAGAAAATTTTGCACAGGGACTACAACCCTTAATCCCTCAGCCAGGGAATGATGCACAGGCAATACAAGCCTTTATCGTTCAGCCGGGAAATTACAATGTAGCACCAGCACAAGCTGCAGCACAGGTTGGGTTTGTATCTCCACATGGGAATAATGCTGCACAGGGACCACAAGATGGGTTTGTCGCTCCACCTCCACAAAATCCAAATGCTGCTCCAATACAAGCTCAAGCACCTGGTTTAAACCTTGAACTAAATCATTTTACGTGGAGGAATGAGTGGAGACCATATAATCAAGCTATATTTGCTTATGTTTTGCCTGAACCTCTACTATGGTTTAATAGATATTAAAGCGGGGTAACATTTTGCATAGCTGAATAATAATCATCAATGCCGAAAAGCTAGTGCTTCAAGAAGGCAGTCCCAATATGTCTTTTGTTTGTTCCGATCTCTGGGTTGAGAGGTCATGTTTCGTAGTGTTGCATTCTAGCAGGTTACCTCAGCTTATGACTATCACCCCAGGACTACTCTTGTATTTAATGGCGGCTCCATAAAGTTAGTGGCCTAAAGCCAAATTTTAATAAGAGGCCTTATAATTTTTTTTATTAGTACGTATACACATATATGCAAAAAAAAAATTAATCTTGCCATTTTTTCATACATGTTGTTTATAGTATATATTCTTAAATGACATAAAGTGTTCAACTTCGTATAGTAATATTATTATTTATAATAGAAAAGGATAATTTAAGCAAATGAGATGTTAGACATGTATTTTCAATATGTTACCTTTGATATTGTTGTAACAAATGTATTTAGTAACATAAAGATTTAAGTATTTTAATTCAAAATTTTAAAAATATTTTAACTATTAAAGAGTTGACACATTTCTTTCTTTTTTAAATTTGTTTTGTACTTTTTTTTATTTTTCTACAAATATTAATATTGTCTAATTTAAAATAAAATTATAAAATTCATTATTAAAAATTCTGGGGAACCTAAATGAGGGCTTTACTAGTCTCCTACTAGAGCCACTTGTCTACTCCTGACGGTCTCGGTCAAATTTATAGAGTTTCACTTAAGATAAGGAACCAATGACAACAACATTAATGGCAGCGTGTCATTCAGTTATCAAATGTGAATGAAGCTGGTTGAACAGAATGTTCATAGTGGGGCAGTAGTCTATAAATAATTATTGATCGTCAATGAGGGGCGGGTCAACGAACTGGTGGCCTAAAACCAAAATATATTAAAAAACCTTGAACTTCTTTTATAAAATTCATATAATATTGAGACACAAAAAAACCTAAATGACTTTGATCTAGTAGTGAGAGTGCAACTCATGATGTATAAATTAAGCGCACTTCATATGGTATTGAATTCTTCCGTTAAGTGAAAATGGTAAAGGGTGAGCCCATTATCCATCGTGTTTTGAACCTTGCGACATTTGTCTCAAAAATTTCTTAGTTAAATAATATGAGACACAAAAGAACTTGCTTTCTAGTGTGTGGATCAATCAAATGTGACAAAACCGAATAGCTAATTTAGAGAATTTGAGTTAAAATTAAAAAGTAAAATCGTAAGAACCATGAAACAAGACTATACATAAAGGACTTCACTTGCCTTACCCCATAGCCGTTCTTGATTGTATTATGAAAGGGGGTGTCGCGGTTTAAGGTTATATTGGCCTGCTATAAGTAGACTGTTCTTAGCAGGTCAAAGAATTGCAGTTGGATACCAGTGGAAAAGGTCCGTGAATGACGGAAGATTTGTACTTGTGCTTTCCATTGAGGCAGGTAAGAAATTTTTAGTATTTATTTTTCCCTTCAATCTCAATTCTTAAACTGCGAAGTTTTAACTTTTTTATATCCTTGATTTGAATGTTTAATATGCTTTTATAAATAGAAAGTTGGCTGTATTAGAAACTATGGCTTTATTACTAGATGCTGTAGAAATTTTGATTAGCCAAGTTGCATTGGGATATTCATCCTAATTTGGTCACACCAAAATATTTTGAGTACTTTTACATCTAAGTGAAAATGGCTTTGTTCTTTATCCTTTCTTCCAATAGTAGCAGTTGATATTGTACTAACATAACCAGGATCAACTTAATTTTCTTTAGTTATCCTCTAATCTAGTGCTACTCTTTTTGCACAAATGCAGCACTTGGGGGACAAGGCAGAGGACGAGGACGAGGACGAGGCGGAGAATAAGGACGAGGACGAGGACGAGAATCTGCACCTGGGCCGTCACGTACGGGTTAGGGGTGGGACATCCGCAGCTGCAAATTCATAAAAGGAGTTTCCACGTAACACGCATCGAAAGCAGTCAGTTTTCTATTCGTGTGCTTCCGTCAGACCATTTACTATACTTACTGTCACGGGCTCGTTTTATGTCTCACAAAAACAGCCCGCGCGGCAGCCAAGACTCGCCTTGACTTCAGCCTGTTCCAACACTCGGCCAAAATTTCAGCAACTTTGGACTTCAATTAATTTTGCAGCGTTTCAACATAGTAAGCTTAGAATGAACTTAGGCAACGAAAATATAGTGAAGGGACAGAATTTAAATATGAACGAAAGACACAAGTTTACAGGAAACTCTTTTCCCAACTTTGTATTTAACTCGAGCATACAAAGAAACTCA
>MU765635.1:21755-34438 GCA_026770625.1 Nicotiana glauca | reverse complement strand
GGGGGGGGGGGGGGGGGGGGGGCAGTTATACAAAAGAAAACAGCTAATTACTTGGTCACAATGTCCATCAGTCACAAGTTCATATATGCCAGTTGCTGAAGTTCTAACTTCACTGAAGAACTACTTATTTGGTGTTTCTTTGTTTCACCAGAACATAAATGTGAAAAATGGTGCGATTGTATGGTACAACTCTTCAAAAGTGATTGACTTTTACAACATGTGAACCATTTAAAATGTTGGGACAGGAAATTCTTGTAAAGGAAAGTAGAGAACTTATACAGCTTCACTTGCATTTTTTCCGCTACTTCTCATTTTCATTTTCTCCATGTTTTCCATTAGTAATTGCCTTTTTCTTTTTGTTTTGTAAACCTCAGCCCCATCATAGCCCCTCCCCAGGCGCTAACTGTGGTTCTTCCCTCCTTCCCCTTGGTGAACTGGAGTGCTGTCTCTCTACTGAAAACCCTTACATGTGTATTTGTAGTAAATATATCATTTCGTGTTTTAGTTGGCAGCATTTTCAGTATGTACAGTCATTCAAATCACATTTAATATTCCTAGCTGAAGTGTATTAAAAATTATATGAGAGCAAATGATGTATTAATTACTTTCTTAGCACTATTAATATGCTATGCATATATGAATGCACATATGCTGTATTAGTTACTTTCTTAACACTATTAATATGCTATGCACATATGAATGCACATATTTTCTGCATCACAGAAAATATCTATGATTTTCCAATCTTTTATCATTGGTTCTAGTTTGGAAGCATATTTATCATTAGGCATGAGAAATGAGAGAGAAGATGAAGGGGACACAATTTTGTGGTCTTTAATTTGTCATGTCACTCCTATAAAATTGGAAAGGTAGAGTTTCAGAAAAAGGAAAGCTTATTTAATAAAACTGAATGGAGGGAGTAGTACATGTGTACTGCGATGATTGTAGATGGTTTTATGCTAGTTCCTAGAAAGCGTGTTTTCTTTGATAAAGTGTCAATTTATCCTATGTATTTGCTCCTCCTGTGAAAACTTCATATGTGATGGGACATACAATGCAACTTACAACAACAACAACAACAAAAAACCCAGTGTAATCCCACAAGTGAGGTCTGGGGAGGGTAGTGTGTACGCAGACCTTACCCTATCTTGAGAAAGTAAAGAGGTTGTTTGTGGTAGACCCTCGGCTCAAAGAAAGATGAAAAAGAAACAGTAACAACAAATAGTAATAGAAACCTAAGACTAAGAAAATACAAGATTAACACCAATATTACTGGTATAGACAAGGAAAACTCTCGACTACCTAACCTTCTATCATGATTCTCGATCTCCACACCCTCCTGTCAAGGGTCATGTCCTTGGTAAGCTGAAGCTCAAAGGTCATGTCCTCGGACATATATTGCAACTTGATTTTCATTAATGAACTTTATCTAACTTATGTATCCAAGCTTGAATTACTAAGCAAGATAGCTTTGTCCATGTGAGTCCAAATGTTGCTACTGTCATGGCTTGTCATTCAGCTTCCATGCTTCTTATAACTATATTTTGCTTTTTACTCTTTCCAGATAAAGATTACCCCAAAACATAATACCCAGAGGTGGAAGCTCTATCTGAGGATGAACCTTGTCCAATTTGCATTTGTAGGGAAAACTGTTTATTCGTGTCGTTTAACGTTGGGAAGTAATCCTTTTCATGGGACTTCCTAATGTCTCTGGCGATTGCCTATGAGGAACTAGTGTTTGTTTCTCACAACAGCTTTGATACTATGTAAAAATGGGAGAAGAGAGGGAGAATAAAGAGAGCACGCACCACACTCCTATATCAGGGCCTTTAGCTTTCACTGAGAACAAGAAATTACTTCTAGCTAGCTTTTTTCCCTAACCCTAACCAATGAATGATAGGCTGGGTTAGGCTAATTGAAAACGAATTGACTTTCAGTAATCGGAGGCAGGTCATGTGCAAACAATGTCTTACAGCCAGGGATTTTTTATAGATCTGTACAAAAGAATAGTTCACTTATAGAGAGTGCAATTTTAATAAAACGTGAATTTCAAGGATCCCAGCATTGAGAAACCGTGTCTTTTGCATTTCAGGTTCGAGGTTCTATTCCACTCTTGTGGGAGCAAATAGTTGATTTGAGCTATAAACCACGGCTTAATATTATCTATCATGAGCAAACAGTATGTACTTACTTTTCATTTTCTCTGTCAAATCTTCTAGCATATGAAATATGAGAAATTGCCTTTCCTCTGATCAGCCGAAAGTTGCGGAGCGCCACTTTCATGATCTTTTGCAAAGATATGGCGATGTCATTGCAGTTGACTTGACAAACAAGGTAAAAAGCTTTTCTGTTGATGTTTGGTTCGTTAAATAGCTTTGATGTTCATAATATGGACATTTTTACCAACATCAACTCTGGAGAATGCTTTCAAGTATACGTGTATCCATGCTCAAGTTTCATTTATCCATCTTACTGAGTTTTTTGAATATATCAGGAAGGTGAGGTTGCTTTTATTTTATTATTTTTTCTCTTTTTTATATTTTCGGTCAGGGGCATTTCCTAACTCCGATTACTATAATCTAAGGCCCTACTTTGCATTCTAAGATATGTCAATCCTTATGAATGATGAAATTTGTGTCAAAACAGTAACTCTTTATTTCATTTCTTGATAGTCATAGCAGTCATGTTCCACAGTAAGCTGGTTTTTATGAGACTCCACTTAGCAATTTATACTAATTTTACTGCTACAGGAGCTAGTTCTTTTAATGACTTTCACATTTACTAATATCTTGACTATTTCCGTTATCTCTTTTGCAGCTAGGTGATGAGGGTCTATTAAGTTCAGCTTATGCAACAGAAATTCAAAAGCTATCAAGTGTGAGGTGACTGACTCTTTTAAACCTTTATCTCTGTGAGGCTGTAAGATCATTTCCATTCCATAGTTTCATAATGCCTGAAGTTAGAAGTAGAGAAGTTAACAGTTGGCTACCATACTGACGATATAATCGCTATCATCACATTCCTGAAGTTAGTAGATGTACAGAGAAGTGGAGAATTATATAGTTGGCTACAGTTACTTCTGATATGGTGGTCATCATCAAAGTCAATAGACATCTGGTTAAAAGATTGCCCATCCTTCATTCTGATCAAAGGATGGGATTGGAATATTATGCACAGTTTCTACAGTTAGCAATATGTGAACTGTGTTATAATAGTTGTTTAGTCTGTTTTCAAATCAATATTTCAGCAATTTTGTGCCTACTGCACTGCAATTAGATTTTTTGAAGTATTGACTACTCAAATTCACAAACTAATTTCTTGATTTCTATTTGCACTGTCTCAGATATGTGTCGTTTGACTTTCATCACTGTTGTGGGGGCTCAAACTTTGAAAACATACAACTTCTGTATGATCAGATCTCGGAGGATTTTGAGAAGCACGGGTAAGAATAAAATTAGAACAACAGTGACACTGTTTGCCAGGAAAAGATGCTTCTATTTGACGATGTTGAATCTCCATGACTGTTTTTTTATCCCCTAAAATTCACTAATCCAGCTGAGCAGATACTTCCTCATAGACACAGAAGAGCAGATACTAGCAGAGCAGAGAGGAGTTATTAGATCGAACTGCATTGACTGCCTAGATCGGACAAATGTTACTCAGGTTGGAAGAAGCATGTCAATGTTCTTTATTCGATAAAACAAGTCCTTAAAATGCTCCAATCACACATAATATTATTTATTTTATATGATAATTTCCCTTGTGCTTGCCCTTTATAGTCTGCCGTTATCTTGTGCAGAGCTACCTGGCTCAGAAGTCTTTGAATTCACAACTGCAAAGACTTGGTGCACTTTCGTCGAATGAGTGCATTTCTATGTTCAGTGAAGATTTTGAAATCTTTAGGACTAGTATGGACTCTGTAAACTTGGTGATCCAATTGATTCATACTTGTATTTGTTGTCTAGTTAGTCTTCTTAGTCCTGTAATATTTGCAGTGTGGGTGGATCAAGGTGATGAAATCAGCCTGGAATATTCTGGAACACATGCTCTAAAGCGGGACCTTGTCAGGTAATGCATGAAAATATTTTGGGTTTAAGTTAATCAAGCAAAAGCATTAATTTTCTACTCTAATTTACTTGAAACTGTACCAGATATGGAAAACAGACTATGACAGGACTTATACAAGATGGGATGAGTGCCCTGTCAAGATACTTCTTGAACAATTTTCAGGATGGAGTTCGTCAGGCATGCTGCAGACACTTATAATTTTATTATGAAATGATCTTCTCTTATTTATTCTCTTTACACTGCAAGTGAGATCACCATGTACTTTCCATGCTTTTGCAGGATGCGATGGACCTTATAAGTGGCCGCTATAGTGTTAACAGGGGAAGCCCCTCCCGTGTCCAGCATAATGGATTAGAATCACTCAGTGTAAGCAATAACTGTTTCTTAGTAAATAACCTAGATTATAGCAGGCCTTCTCCGTCTTCTATTGAATAATATAGTAGAATCAAGAATCTATCGTTTGGTAGGGTGTATAAGAATAATGCTATATATGGTGTATTAGTAATGCAGGGATTAGTAATGCATGTGTTAGTAATGCAAGCATTAGTTATGCAGAGATTATTTTCTATAGTTTGGTGTGGTCTATTAAAAACTATAATGCATTGCATAATTTTAAAAAAAAAAATAGTTGTTTACAAAAATGCCCTCTATATTCTTAGTTTTAAGGGACTTTAAGGATAATTTTGTCTTTAGACATACTAATGCATGCATTAATAGCCTTGGTATTATTAATACCATGGTTTTGCTATGCATTAGCTATACACAAGATAACCAAATAGGATGTATAACTAATGCTTGTATTAGTTAAACATAGGTTGAAAAAGTGTACCAAACAAAGTATTACTAGTACACAAAACTAATGCAAGCATTATTTTGTGTAATGCACTCTACCAAACGACCTCAACTGATTTGTCTTCACAAAGTTAAATCTCTTTCTATGACGATATTGCTGCTTCTACACGTTGTGTGGTGCAGACTTTTATAGAAGTTGCCCAGAAAATGATTATCAATGACCAGATTATAGTGAAAAAGCATCAATCCATTCCAAGTAGTTGCTTGTCTGAGAAATAACTGCTGACTTGTTGCAGTAATTTAGCCAAGTCAATTTACTTCTTTCCTTTTGTACCACATTATTACACTGACTATCGGCCATATGAACAAATATTTGCAGTATCTGCCTGTAGCATCAGCTCTTTTAATTGGAGGATTGACCGTGACCACCATCACAATAAACCAAGGTATTTTTTTTGCTTCAGTTTTTTTTTTTTTTTTAAATTTTATAGAGCTGAATGAGATTGTCAGTATGCAGTATTTCCTGAGTTTTATCACATAGTTTCATTGTCAAAATTCTAATTTAGCATAATCTACTTTGAGTAGCGGGACGAAATACAAATACCTATTTGTCCTCTGTGCTCTGTGCTGGTGTAACTGCTGGAGTTATGGCAATTGTCAAAGCAAATGGAAGACAAATCTGCTCAAGGCCTCGATTATGTGGACTGCTGTAAGTTTGAGCATCATATTATAGTAGATATCCAGAACCATGAAGCATCTTTGCTCCATGGACCTTGGCTGCTATTGAAGCCTGAATGGAACCAAGCCGTCAAAGAATTTAGGAACTAGGAGGACGGAACTACACCAGGAGCATCATGCACTGTTGTAAATTATAATGAAACATCAGAAAACCTCTTGGTAAATCGGAAACATGGCTGATTATATATATTTTGCTTGTACCAAATTTGACTTAAACATGGCTGGAAGTTCAATGTTCCCATAATATTTACATCCTGATCACAGGAATTGATGATCATATATTTGTACTGTGTCAAACAGTTGAAGCAAAGTATGAATATCGAAACATGGCATACAATCAGCTGTAATGGAAGTGTAATTAGGTGCTTTCAAATGCTTTATGCTCCCACCACTTTATAGTGATTTGTTCATTTCAACTAAATTTTCAGGTTGACACTATTTTCCCAAATAGCCACATAATGCTTTTGAGTTTGAAGAAAAGAACTTAAAAGATGAAAATGTTGCATCTGTGAAATTAAATATTTTTCCTGACATATCTGAGAAGAAGTGTTGCATTGTGAAAATAAAAAAAAAAGGAAAAATAATGCCGTATAGCCACGGTAAAAATAATAGCCGAAAAAATGTATAAAATTTATATTTTTTGTATATAAGTATGTTATATGCAAAAATTATATAAATTTTATACACTTCTGCGACTACCAAATGTAAATAATTTCTTGTGCAGCCTAAAATTGATAATACCCCTAAAAAATACCGAGCCTTTGGTATTACAAGACTGTTATGACTTCCTAAAAAATGAAGATTAAACTATAACGAGATGACGATAGATGAAAGACATTCAATTCAGTTTATGATTCCTAAGGATAAATTAATTGACCCCAAATATTAAAGGACCGATTGGCACGTTTTTGTTGCTTTAATTTTTTACCAAAGATGTTTTTGTTACTGAATTTGAGTAATTTGGTGGTACTAAGCTTATGTCAACTTTATTCATTTGCAGTAGCCTTGAAAAATTGATATACATTTGGAACTACTACTACAAGCAGTACCCGATGGGAGACATGGGTGTTACATTCTTCATTTGTCTCTTGACTAGTGTAAAATGAATAAGAGGTATTTGGTTGTGTGAATTTTTCAAAATCTATTCAAATAAGAAAAATTATATTAAGATCAGAGAGATAACTGTGCATACCAGCTTGCATAGCCAAATCAGATACATATAATGAACAACTTCACATATACAGTGGTTGCTTTATTACAATAGACTTCTTTATGATTATGATCTAAAAGGGATTAAATATTTTTGAGTGAGTTCCCTTTTTGCACACGTATTCTACACAGAACAACTAGAATACGACGATGGTTGAGATACTACAGACGACTCTTTGGCCTCAGTGTTGCTGGCTTGAAGCTAGGAAGACCTGTAATTTCTCTACCTGTTACCAGTGTGTTGATATCATAGGTTCCCTCATATGTATAGATGGGCTCCAAGTCACAGAATGCCTACAGATATGGAGAAAATGAGACCAGAAAAAGTAAGCTGCTGCCGACATGATCTATACAACTCTACAAGTAAAATACAATAGGACTTCAGTGTTCTCTGATTTTCATTTAAGAAGGGAAGTTAGCATTGAGTGTTCATCCACAAACCTTTGCTACTAGAAAGTCAGCCAAGATACCGTTGCCACCAAGTAATTCCCGTCCAAGAGAAACCGTTTCTCTCGCCCTCAAGGAAATCCAAGACTGGCAACAAGCAATTAGTTATCAGTCAAAAAGGCCACATACAACCACCCTTAATATCTGTAGAATAAGGTCTTACTTTCCCCAAGCTAGCTTGACCAGGAGTCATTTTTCCACTCTCGTACAGCTTGCAAAGGCGCCAACCAACAAGAAGCATAGCCTGAATGTTGCCCAACATCTGAACCAGCTTCTGTTGATTGATCTGGAAAGCAGCCAGTGGAGCTCCAAATTGCTTTCTCTCTTTTAAATACCTTGAAGTTCGACAGATAATTTAGCCCAGACAACTGTTGAACTAGGGGAACTTTATAATACATTAATGAGAAGATAGACAACACAACAGAGTGCTAATGGAAGTTCTTCTAATCCGCTGCATGGTAAAGATATCCTATATAGTAACTTCTAGGACCACTTTATCTTCAATTACTTACTTTCTGAGAGAATCAAATATCGAACCCCATCATGAGTAAAAATTTCTTTGCTTGATAACCTGACTGTTCTATTTTTTAGTAGATAAAATTTCATGACATATGATATAACTTGACTGTTCTATTTAGAAGTACATAAAATATCATGACAGATAATTTGACTGATGTGACATTAAAGATACAATAATGACTATGCTTCAATCCTAATCTAGTTGGGGCGGCCATATGAATCCTGAATATCCACCCCATTCCATCTCGAATCTTTACATTTTAATACTCAATCATTTGCCTTTTAAGACAAGGTATAGGTTCTAGAGGTTCTCTACCATTTCTATTAACAATAAAATTCCTAGACAAACTAAAAGCCTCCTAATCAACACCAAACTTAATCTCAATTTCTTAATCCAACTAGTTGGTACCGCTTGTGAGGATCTTTTGTTTCTACAATTCTATTGTGTTTTGTTCTTCGCTATGGCTGTCCAACGGGACGGGCTCCGCTCCCGTCCCGTCCCGCTTCAAGTCAAATGGGATGGGCCAACGCGGGACGGGACGGCCATTTCGTCCCGTTTGTCCCGTCCCGTCCTGCGTCCCGCCAGATTTTTTTTTTTTTTTTAAAACTAGCCTTTTATAGCCGTTGGGCAACGGCCAAAATTGAAAAAATAGCCGTTTGGACAGCCCCTACACCCCCCCAAAACACCCCCTACCCCCCAAACTTTTAATATAACCCCTAAGTTTATTAGATTACACTTTGGCCCTATTTTCTACTATAAATATCTCCCATTCTTCTTCGTTTTTCCCACAAAAAATCAATCTTCTCTCTCAAATCTCTTACCATCTAATATTCTATCTATATTCTATATTATTCTCTCAATTTTGTTATTATCAAGTATCAAGTTTCAACTTTCAAATATTTGGGCAATTTTTTTGGAGCAACTTTCAAGCTTCAAATTAAATTCGTCAAGTATTTAGGCAATTTCTTCAAGTTTCAATATTTAATCACGGTGCACTCGTTCCATCTCCTAATTTTAATATATAATTTTTGCGTATCATTTTAGTGCTTAATTTTTGTGTTTACTTTACGTGTTATATTTTCGTATTTCATTTGTGTGTTTAATATTTGTGTTAGCTTTTTTAATTTAGTTTCGTATTTAAATTATGGCACCTAAAAATGTATTTGGTATGCTTAAAAAAAGTAGTAAAAAAAGTAGTAAAGGTGAAAGTAGTAGTAATCCTAGTCCTAATCCTAACCCTTCTACTAGACCTAGAGTTAGAAAGAATATTGATGAAATGACTCATGTTGATGAAACTTCATTTTCCCAACCCCCCATATTTTATGATGTTCATGTCGGAGAACAATTAGATCATGAAATTTTACAAAGACAATTTGGCAATGATATTTTTTTTGAGGATGAAGAAAATGAGGATGAAGAAAATGAGGAAGAAGAATTAGATGAAACACCCACTAGTCCCGCAACACAAGCTCCAACTCAGAGTCAATCTCAGTCTGGAGCTTTACCCCCTGTACCCCCTGTAAGGGGTAAGCCTAAGGCTGAACGTCCCAAAACATCACTTGTATGGAAATTTTTTAAACATGATAAAGTCAATAATCGTGCTATATGTGAAAAATGTAAGCAACAATTTGCGCACACTAGTGGGACGGGGGGTTTAACCAGACACTTAAATAATAATCACAAAGCTTTATGGATACAAGCTAACATAGAAGCCGGGAAAACTATAGATCCTACCAACAGTTCTTGCGCTCCTAGTGGATCTGGTTCTAATCAAGTTCAACAACAACTTGATCCTTCTTCTGGTCATGTTTTACGCAAATATAACAAAGATAAAGATCGTGAGAACTTAGCAAAAATGGTGGCTGTCTGTGGCTTACCTTTTACTTTTCCTTCTCACCCTGCTTTTGTGCATTATATACAAGAAACCTATAACCCTACTTTTCAAGGTTTTCCTAAGACCACGGTTAGAAATGATATTTTTAAATATCAAACCGAATATCTTCAGTATATTCGTTGTGTATTTTTTCACTTAGATTGTAAAGTGTCTATCACATCTGATATAGGTCGTAGTCCTAATGGTTGTGATTATTTAACTGTTACATGTCATTGGGTTGATCATCATTGGAACTTGCAAAAACGTATTATTGGTTATAAATTTGTTGATTCAAAACATACTGGAGCATATATTGCAACTACTGTTCTACAAATACTTGATTTTTATGGACTCGCTAATAAAGTTTTAACTATCACCTTAGATAATGCTTCTGCTAACACAACCGCGGCAAATAGCTTAAAAGCTAGACTTTGTCCAATTAATCCAACAATTTTTCATGTTAGATGTGCATGCCATATTTTTAACTTGGTTGTAAAAGATGGTCTTAATTTATTTTCTGATGCTTGTAGTAAAATACAACATGCTTGTAACTATATTTTTCGTGCTCATAAACAAAGTAGAATTCGTGAATTTGCTCAACAATGTGCTAGTTCTGGCCTTCCATTTAGAAAAGTTCCAAAAGATGTTTGTACTAGGTGGAATTCTACTTATGAAATGCTTAAAGTTGCTTTTGATTATCGAGTGCCTATCCAAAAGGTATTTAATATGCATAATGCTTACCCTGTTGATCAAATTGTTGATTCTGATTGGGATGCGATCAGAGAGCTTACTAGATTTTTAGAAAAATTTTATTATGCTACAAAATAATTTTCCGGTATATATTATCCTACTGTTAGCCAAATATTATGGTATATTTGTGGAATTTCTGTTGTATTTTCTAAGTATAAAATAAATTCAACTTATGCACCGGCCATTAAAGAAATAATTTTAAAATTTAAAAAGTATTTTTTTCCTATTCCCGAAGTTTATTTAATTTCTACTCTAATTAACCCATCTTTAAAACTAAGAGGTGCAAAGGGACTTGTTCGTAAAATTTATGAGAATTTAAAAATTCAAGAAAATGAACAACCATCTCTCGAAAACTGCCAAGCTAGCATATATTCTTATGCTAGATTTATGTTTGATAAATATAAATCTATGGATACAACTAGTACTGAAACTGCTCCTTCTACTTCTAAATCGGGAGCAGAAGTTTTATGGGAAGATATGGATGATATAACAGGTTTGGATTCCTCTATTGATGATGAACATGATTCTTATCTTAATCAAGGATTGGAAACTATTAAAGACGAAGAAGGCAAGGAACAACTTTTGTCATGGTGGAGGGAGCGTGGCAAGGCATTTCCAACACTTTCAATTATGGCCCGAGATATCCTGGCTATTCAAGCATCATCAGTAGCATCGGAGAGTGCTTTCAGCGCGGCAAGATTTCAAATTGGAGATCATAGACATTCATTAGCAGAGAACAGTCTAGAGATTTCCGTATTATTCAGAGATTGGATTAATTCAGAAAGAAGAAATCTTGGTTTTGAAAAATTAACCACTAGGGAAGAAGAAGAATACAATGAGATACTAACCACTGGGAGCGATAACGACATGGAGCTCATGGAACATCAATCAACATTGCCAATTCCATTAGAATGTTCAAGAGATATTATTGATAATTTACAAAGAAGCTATATAGGAGCTTACAAATATTAGTATGATAATTTGTAATTGGCTATTAAGAGGCCTAGTTCAAACAGAACCCTTCCTAGAAGGTGGCTGCGTAGATTAGGTGTTCTTCAAAAGAATTATATTTGTATTTGAGATTTGAAAGTTCTATTAATAAAATAAAAGGCTCTAAGCGTTGAATTATTTTTATGAATTGTCTTAAATAAATTATAACTCTATTATAAATTTATATTTACTAGAATATTTTTATAATATTTACTAGAATATTTCATTACAAGTCTTTTGTTTTAATATTTTATAATTATTTACTTAGTTTTGTAATTTTCGTTTTAATATTTACGTTTGATAAATAAGTCAAAAAACTAGCCGTTGCAAACTTAAAAACTTAGTCATTTTCAAAAAACTAGACATTTTTTTTTAAAAAAAAATTACACTTAAGGCCCACGAACCCGTCCCGTCCCGTTTCGTCCCATCCCGTCCCGTCCCGTTTGTTAGCGGGACGGGATGGGACGACCGTTTCGTCCTGTTTGTCCCGTCCCGTTTCGTCCCGTCCCGCCACCGTCCCGCTTAAATGTCGTCCCGTCCCGTCCCGTCAATTTTGTCCCGTCCCGTCCCGTTGGACAGCCATATTCTTCGCCAAGAGAAGAAGACCGATTTTGAGATATTGTAGGTTTTTTTAGACAGCTTCCTTTCACATGAAAAATAAGATATTGGAAATATATTTTTGTGCGACTCCAGAGAAGTATAATGTCACTGCTACCATTGTAGAAAATTGCAATCTCAAAATTCAACCTCCCTTATACAACCAGCAGGAATTAGCTTAATGTCCATGATTTGATCCAAAGGGCACACCGTATAATTAACTTTCATTTGGTGGTAAATAAAACAGGTGACCTAATTTATATTAGTACCTGTGACACATATCATAGACACCCATTGCAATGCCTATAGGTTGCCACGAGACCATGACGCGTGATACAGCAAGCACCTGTTCAGGAAACAACGTATAGACTGTCAAGACAGTTTCAGCTACTTAATTAATTGGAGGTGCCAAAATATTGGCAATAACTTAAAGGACGCGATTATAAATGACAGAACTTCAAGAAAATGAATTGCCAAGATGCATGCTTGTAGCACTGGAAGTAAACAAAATCATTATAATGAGAACAGTTGTTTCATCAATTAGTAGACCTATCACACTAGGAATAGATCCATTAGCAAACACTGAAAGAGATGGGTATTGGAGGAATTAAAAATGTAATCCATTTCTTTTTTTGGATGCCTATGTATTTTCCTTCTTTAATGAATTAAAAGAACATTTTTTCGGTTTTTTTTTTTTTT
>MU765635.1:5392-20311 GCA_026770625.1 Nicotiana glauca | reverse complement strand
GGGGGGGGGGGGGAGGGGGGATTCTGTTGGATGGCATGACTAGAAACATACATTCATTCATTTTCTTAAGCTTTTTTATTCTTGTTTTCAGACCAAACCATTAGTGACAAACCTTTGGTGTATTAACCTAATAATAACATCAAGATGATCCTTTGGCTCAAAGATCTATTAGTAGAACAAGCTTAGGTGCAAATTTTGCATCATCAACGACAATTAAGCATTGCAGCCACACAGCCATACCTTGCTTGTATCCTGGAAAGAATTGACGCCAGGTAGTCTATCCTCATCTGGAACAAATACATTCTTTAAGAGAATATCTCCATTTTGAACCATCCGCAGTCCAATCTTGTTTTCTATTTTAGTAGCTTGCAAACCTGGAGCATCCTTCTTTACTATGAAACTGAGACAAAAAAATAACCAATTTTGAGACAAAAGTAAGTGTTCAGAGGATGGAGAGAGACCCATGAGCAAAGTGACCTTCACTTTACACAACTAAGCATGATAGTCATACATCTAGAATCTATCCCTGGGTATAGGAGCAAGTAACAACCAACTCGTTCTACAAGAAGGTTAAATGAAATCCTAAACATTTATCTTAAACTAAACCTAAGTCTTGAGATGGTAAAAGCTAGAACACACTGGCGTTTTATCACAAGAGACATTCAGAATGGCCTCAAGTCATGCTTGCAATAGGCGAAAGATGTGGTGAACTGGATCACTTACCCATTTATTTGGTTTGTGGCTGTGTTTCTAGCAAAAATAACCAATACATCCGCAAAAGTGCTGTTACCTATCCATCGTTTTTGCCCATCAAGGATCCAACCTCCTTCAACCTAACCATTAGAAATCAGAACAGCAGGGGAGCATGTTAAGTAGCCTTTACCCTAAAAAATAAAATTAACACAAAATGAAGAATGGTATAGAAATTAAAAAACAGGACTAAATTTTAGATTTTAGACCTTTCTGGCATTTGTCCTCAAAGCACTTGCATCACTTCCATAGTCTGGCTCAGTTAGCCCCTAACTCCAAACAGACAGATTATAACTACTTATTATGATAGAACAGATGCTAATGCTAAATCAATATCTAGAACCAAAATATCTTACCCAACAAGCTACGGTGCTAAGTTCAGACAGAGATGGTAAGTATTTTTGCTTTTGCATTTCTGACCCGCATAGAGCTATTCTTCAAAGAAATCAATGTATAATAAGTTTTCTATCATTATTTTGAGACTACTGTATCTGAAAATGCCCAGGATAAATAAAAATGGTGCGAGCAGAAACTTTGGATAATAGAAAATTTACCAATAGTGAGCATTGCCAAAGATGAATGCACCAAAATGAATGTCGAGCAGCTTGCATCAACTCTGGCAAGTTCTGCTAGGGCAATGGCACTTCCAGTTATTGAGAGACCTGGACAACCATACCCCTGAAGCCAAAGGTAAATAAATGCCTCATAGATGTTCAGAATGCCACGAAATAGAAACTTTCATGCTATATAAAAACACCTTTATAGTGCCACCAGATATGTGCAAAGCACCAAGTTTTGGAATGACTTCAAACGGAAACTCTGCTTTCTCCCAGTACTGCACAATCAAATTAAGAAAGGGATAAGTCTCAAACGCTCAACTCATAGGGAGCAGTAACTATATCAGCAACGAATATAGCCATGAATTGGAAAGACTTAAACACATGCAAGAAATACAGAGAACTAAAGAAATACCTTTGTCATTATAGGTGCAACTTCTTTTTCCATGCACTCTCTTACTTTCATTCTGATTGCTTTCTCTTCAGGAGTCAAAAGATCATCAAGCTGATAATAGTCCGAAGCTGTAAAGCTTACATCTCAGTTACTGAAATCATCAGCATACATGTGACCGCAAAAATGATCTTTTCAAATGTTAATCCCAAGTAAAACAAGCTGCTCAGTTTGAATATAAAACCACATCCTAACAAAAATAACTCAATCCTTTAAAGAAAAGAGAGCAACACAAATTTGTTTCCCAAAGTGCAAGCAAAGTCTAGGCCTCCCAATTAGTGGTGACAGATTCAGAACTACCCATGAAAAACTAGCTGAGAAAGAACCAACCAAGTGCCAAATAACAAAATTCGTACGCGAAAAGTAAGTGTCACCTGACAATTTTTCAAAAGAGTACTTAGCTACTTTCTTCGAGCCCTAAATGCAGTCAATACACTTATACAACAACAACTATTACCCCTCGATCCCAAATAAATTGGGTTCGGCTATATGAATCCTCATTGATCACGTTCTCTGTTTAATCTCATCTCATGCCAATATTATGCAAATACAAATAGAAAGTACTAAAAGTTCTCTATATTTTCTAAACATACAAATCTCTGAGTCAATACACTAATAAGTAGAGTAAAAATCAATCCATCTTACCGCAAGTAGGAAAGTCGGACGCTGGAGTTGCTTGAGGAAATGCAGTGGAAACATCCAAAGCTGGTAAATCAAAATAGGAGCTTTTCGCCTCTTTATACATTTCCTCTGCATCACATTTAAAAATTTAAGCCCTTAATCAAATGAGCCATACAGAGTGACTGAAGCACAAACAAAATTACTTAATTAACATCATACTAATTTAAGTATAAATTTCATAAAAGATGATATTGTACAGCAATTTTTGCCAGATTTAACAAATATCTTAGCCTTTTCACCATCCAAAGATTCTAAAGTTCAAAACAAAGGAATGATCACTAACTATTCAAAAAGATTGACATCTGTTTTTTCTGACATAAAAAGTATTTATATTAATATTATTGATATTATTTAAAACCCATATTCAACAAACCAGTAATCCCCAAAAGCTCTTACTGATAGGGCAAAAAAAAAATTGTACCTTTTTGCCTTGCAATTAACTAAGGTATTTCATTTCCTTTAACTTTTCAATATTTCAAAGACTGATGATTTCACTGAATTTGATTCTAAAGAATTTGCAATTTATGATTCTCTTTGAAGAATCAAAATATTAAAATCTTAATTACATTAACAAAAGAACCCAGCAATTTTCTCCAAATGGAAAAAGGAAAAAGAACCCACCTTGAGTTCTTGTTGATGGAACTTTCATGAAGAAACAAGCGAGGATTCCCGAGCTGAGAAAGAGTGGATAAAGAAACTACAACAAGAAGAACGATCGAACAATGATTGGCACGCAAATCTAGGTGGGTTTATTTAAGCATTTGATTGATATTTGATGGAACGACCGTCGTACTTGTTCATTATTTTCAATTCGGTTTTGCGTGCTTTGACTAAACACGACGTTTTTAATACGGTTAAGTCTGATTTGAGCTTCTATTACTATTATAAATAGTTCTTATTTATCTTTTGTTTCATTTTCTTATCAAAAATATCTCTACTGTTATACTTTAGGTTTAAATTTATCATTCATCCGTTAAATATAATTAAATTTAATGGACACATAGCAGCATGTCATTGGACCTGAACCAATGATTAAATTTTTTTTAAAGTATTTTTATTAAAAACTAGAAAACAATTGAAAAAAATAGAAAATTTTTTTTTTAATAAAATATTTTATTTTTTAAAAACAAAAAAAAATATTTTCAACAAAATATTTTCGTTTTTAAATTTTTTTTATTTTTTTCAGTTTTTTAAAGCATTTCGTTTTATTTCGTTTTTCAGTTTTTTTAAAAGTAAAAGTATATTTGTTTATTTAAAAAATAAAATGAAGAAAAAAATTTCAAAAAACGTAACTTCTATGTTAGTTTTTTTCTATGTTAGAAGTAGCTAAAGATACTTTTTTCGAAATTTTTTTCTTTATTTTTTTTTTATGCATTAGTTTTAAAGATATTTTTAACATAGAAAAAATATTAAAATGAAGAAAAAAATTTCGAAAAAAGTATCTTAGCTACTTATAACATAGAAAAAAACTAACATAGAAGATACTTTTTTCGAAATTTTTTTCTTCATTTTATTTTTTTTCTATGCATTAGTTTTAAAGATATTTTTATCATAGAAAAAATATTAAAATGAAGAAAAAAATTTCGAAAAAAAATATCTTTAGCTACTTCTAACTTAGAAAAAAACTAACTAGAAGATACTTTTTTCGAAATTTTTTTCTTCATTTTATTTTTTAAATAAATAAAAATACTTTTACTTTTAAAAAAACTGAAAAACGAAATAAAAAGAAATGCTTTAAAAAACTGAAAAAAACAAAAAAAATTCAAAAACGAAAATATTTTGTTGAAAATATTTTTTTCAGTTTTTAAAAAACAAAAATATTTTATTAAAAACTTTTTTTTCAATTGTTTTTCAGTTTTTAATAAAAATGTTTTAAAAAATTTTTAATCATTGGGTCAGGTCCAATGACATGCTGCCACGTGTTCATTAAAAAACTGGTAGGGTATATTTAATCATATTTAATGGATGAAGGATAAATTTAAACCTAAAGTATAACAGTAGGGATATTTTTGATAAGAAACTCAAACGGAGGATAAATAAGGCCTATTTATAATAGTAGAAGGGCAAATCAGACCCTTAACCGTTTTTAATAACAGAAAATACATAAATTGCCTATTCGGAAAAATCATTTATCCACCTTAATTTTACGGGCATCTATATCCCCTTATTTTTGTTTGAGTAAGACCACTCTAAATAGTGACGTGGCAAAAATAATAATTTCACTCTCCCAAACTCGCGTGTAAAAGGGAAACGATTTTTCTTTTTTTTTTTAAACCCTCCCAAAAAATTAAAAATAGACATATATTTTTTTCTCTTTCTATTTTCTCTCTCTACCTTTTCTTCTTCCTTTCACCATTTTTTCCCATCCATGAAAATCTGGATGGACCAAAATTAAGCCAAAGTGGGTCTACGTCTGCTGGAATTTAAGATACTGTTTGGAAATTTCCAGATCATGATTAGATTTATTTTAGTACCCTGGATTAGAATTTAGAAATGATCCAGTTCTTACTTTATTTATTTTGCATTTTGTCTTAGTTTTATAAAAAAAATTAGGAGTTTGCTTGAATCTAGTTATCACTTTTTTACTGTATAGATTAACAGTTTATACTTTAATTTGTTTGTGTTTTCTAATCTGCATATCCATTTTTCTGCACAGCACTTTGAAAAAAATCTTTTACCATAATATTTCTCATATTCTTTTGCATTTATTCATTCCATCTTTTACTTATTTATTTCGGAAAAGGGCCAAATATACCCCTCTACTTTCAAATATGGTTTACTTGTACCCTTCGTTATACTATTGGGTCATCCATACCCCTACCGTTATACTATTGGGTTATCTATACCCCTACTATCATACTTTAAAACAAAAATACCCTTATTTTGGATGGAGTGTCACGTGTCAGCACCAAATTAAAACGAGTCATTTCCTTTTTTTACCCGCTCCGTTTTTAAAAACCCCACAACCCGACCCATATTTTCGTTTTTTCCATTTTTTTTTTTAAATTCAGTTTTAAAAAACAAAAATATTATGTTAAATTTTTTTTTTTTTGTTTTTACAAATTTGTTTTTTCCAGTAATAAATAATCTGAATTTTTTTTAAAAAAATGAAAAAAATATTTTGTTAAAAATAATTTTTTCAGTTTTTAAAAAACGAAAATATTTTGTTAAACAACGAAATTATTTTTTTTTCTGCTTTTTCAAAGAAAAAAATTCAGTTTTTACAAATTTTCTGTTTAAAATTTTTTTTTCAGTTTAGAAAATATTACGTTAAAATTTTCAGTTTTTTTTTTCAGTTAAAAAAATTTTCAGTTTAAAAAAAACTGGAAAAAACAAATTTGTAAAAACAGAAAAAAAAAAAAAAATTAACATAATATTTTTGTTTTTTTTAAAACTGAAATTTAAAAAAAAAAATGAAAAAAACGAAAATATGGGTCGGGTTGTGGGTTTTTTAAAAACGGGTCGGGTAAAAAATGGGTCATTTTAATCTGGTGCTGACACGTGACACTCCATCCAAAATAAGGGTATTTTTGTTTCAAAGTATGATAGTATGTGTATAGATAACCCAATAGTATAACAGTAGGGGTATGGATGACCCAATAATATAACGAAGGGTACAAGTAAATCATATTTGAAAATAAAGGGGTATATTTGGTCATTTTCCGTATTTATTTATAAGCTTTCTTCAAACTGGTATAAGCCTTTTAGCCATTAATTAATTGAAGAACGATATGACATTGACTGTGGGTAGCCTTTTAGCCTTTTGTCTTAATATACTATTATTTTGGGAAAAAAATTTAAAGAAAAAAACAAAAGAAAAATTAAGTGGGGCAGGGCAGGGCGGGGCGGGTTGAAATTGTTGTGGGTTTTGTCACACCCGTTCTGCACCCGGCCCGCTCCATTACCATTCCTAGGTGTAGATGGTGATGAAGATGACATGGAAAAAAAGAGTTAGAACAAAATAATTAAATAAATGGAAAAAAAAAACATATATTGACACGTGACGCGCGTGTACTACACATCCCACCACAAGACTGATTAAGTGTTACCAATGGGTATTAAATTTACCCCAAACAAGAATAGGGGGACATAGGTCGTCCATAAAATTAAGTTGTGTAAATGATTTTTTCGAACAAGTTTGATGGGCAATTTATGTATTTTCTCTTTTATAAGAAAGACTTTGTACATGATTAAACGTACATTTTAACTTTAATTTATTAAAAAGTATTACTCCCTCCGTTCCAGTTTATAGTACTGCTCCCTCTGTTCCAGGTTATGTGAACCTATTTCCTTTTTGGTCTGTTCCAAAAAGAATGAACTTTTTCTAAATTTGAAAACAATTTAGCTTAAACTTACAATTTTACCCTACTCTTTTTTGACTTGTTTAGGACCACAAATTTCAAAAGTCTTCATCTTTTCTTAAACTTCGTGCACAATCAAACAAGTATACATAAATTGGAACGGAGTATATTTTTGATTCGTTTATTATAATAATAAAATATTATTAAGATGAACCTTGGAGCGATAGTAAAGTTATCTCTTTATGATCAGAGGCGGATGTAGTGTATTGTCTACGGGTTCAACTGAACCCATAAATTTTGACGCGGAGTAAAAATTTATATGTAAAAATTCATTAAAATTGTAAAAACAATAGATATGAACCCATAACTTGAAAAATATAATAGATTTGAACCCATAGAATTTAAATCCTGGATCCGCCTCTGTTTATGATCTATATGTCCCGGGTTTCAATAGTAAAATTATCACACCTCTTGGGTGCCGTCCTTTCTTAGACCCTGAATGTTGAATATTTTTTTTATATGGAAAAACATGCATATTAAATTGTGTCTTTTAGGAATTATATTACCTTTTATAGAGTGAAGGTACAACCTAAACATAATACATGGGTAATTAAATGATGTAATGGTTAATAAATTATGAATTTTTTAAAATTCACTAGTAGAGACGTCAAAATACATATTTCAATTAACTGGAGATTAAATATGTTATCAAAATTTACCGATGATTGAGAAACACTGAAAAACGACTCCTATCACATAATTTATTGAGATTTAAGTATCTTTTTTAATGGCCAGTTGAATTAGTAGATCTTTTAATGGCTAGTTGAGTTAGTAGGTTTGTTGAGTTTGTGGAAGAATACATGGAAACGTGGAATCCCCTTTGTATGAGTCCAAATTTGACTGACTACAACCGATGATGAGTACAATGATTAACCGACCACGACCGACGACAAGATTGGACGACCCTAGCAATGGTGTATAGCTATTAGGGGACATTAGGAATATTCCTTGGTAGATTCACTGCTCTTTGTTTTGTACGTTTTAGAAGAGCTCCTCTACGAGTATAAATAGGGGACTATAACCTTGTAAGAAGGAATCAGATCTTCTGAAAAACATTACTATTAGCTAATAAAAACATATCGTGTGATCTATCTTCTTTTTTTCTATAAATCTTGAAAGAGATTATTACTCTCAGCTAAGATTTATCCTTTCATCTTTAATTGATTTGTCCAAAAAGGTTTTAGTATCTTTTGAGTCAAACAATTTGGCGCCATCTGTGGGGATTTCTGTAGCTGAATTCGTAGTTTTCATCTAGATTCTTGAAAGTAATAATCACTTATGATCAGCGTCGTAAAAATCAGCAATGGCGGGAAAGGGAGAAGCTGTCACGCCCCAAAATCCGAGGAGCGGGACCGGCGCTCAACCGAGTAAACCCGACTGAGCAAGCCTGCTATGTTTCATTCTACCCAAACTAGTTCATAAATAAAGAGGGAATATTATCCCATTTAATAAAACGCAAGGAATGTGTCATTATCAACCCTCATTTCATTCTTTCTAATTGCTTCATTTAGTTTTCAAAATATTACAAGTTTACAAATTTAATGAAAAACATGCTTATCAAGTACTAAAATTTCTAGCCCGGACACCCAACATCAACCACCACCCACAATAGTCTACGGAGCCTCTAAACACAAGATAAAAGCAATAGAGAAATGTCGGCAACAAGGCTCCGGCTATACCTAAAAATGTATTCAGAAAATGAACAAAAGATACATAACATGACCCCGGGATGGAGTGGGGCTCACCAACACAGATGACGAAAAGTAGAGGAGGTGCAACTGCCGGTGGACTGGAGTACCTGCTATAGAACCACCTACAATCATAACATGAATGTAGCGCCCCCGGCAAAAGGGACGTTAGTGTCGTCGAATAGCACTAGTATGTAAGGCTAAAAGTCCTATTTCAGAATAGAATATCCATACAAGCAAAGAATCCACAAACAGTAAGTCAAGAACAACAATATTCTAACACCCAATTTTGAAACATGTTAGTCCTCTAGTTAATGAAAATAATATATATATTATTTTTCTTTGGTTGGGAGATCTCTAGCACCGATATAAGTTTTACCACCGTCTTTGTTAGCACGAAGTCCGATCACGACCCGATCGGTTAGGTCGTCCCTTTAGAGACATGTACCAAATCACAAATTTCCAGTTTTTTTTTAATTCCCAAGTCTCAAATTTCTAGATTGTTGATTTCCAGCACAATACCACCATGTGTGCGGTATGGCATCCGATCACGGCCCGATCGGCTAAGCAGCCTTCCCACATATGCTGTGTGGGTTGGCGTTACCAAATTACAATGTTACCAAGATCATCCTAGTTAAGGGGAATAAGCACGATCCACCCTACTCCGGCACGTGTAGTTTCAGGAATGAGTCTTATGACCCACCCTTCTTCGGTGTTGCTAAAGATACTCCCAAAAATATATTTGATTCAATTTAGTATTGCACACAATTGTAGTATAAATACAAGTATACGAATATATCATAAACGCAACCATGCTTACCTCAATATCCTTCACAATTTATAGATTCCAATTAGTATTTCCAGTCACCAACAACAACAGTATTTCCTTGGCTTATTTGGCCACTCACAAAATTCTTTATTCCTGGCATGGTGGTCGTATTCGGTTTTTTACATTTTCATCCCTTTATTTCCAAAGATCACCAACAAATATCAATATACCAAATATTCCGGAAATTATGTATTTTCGAATCCAACAGAGATAGAATCATCAAGCATAAGGGACTCTTCCCAAAGAGGAATATACCAACCAATAATTATATTACACATTGATCGTATTTATAAGGCAAAGCATTATTTAAAATAGCCACTTATGGGCATAGTTCGGGTACAAGACCTTTAGGCCATTCTACTTTTGAAAGTTAGTTCATAAGATTTGAGACTTATTTCATAATTGTTTCACACTTCCTTATTCGATTCATTTCCATGTAATTACATCTCATCAACAAGTAGACCAAGTAGACATAATTAATCAAGTCATTTAGTACACACAAGAGCAACTAGGAGCATTAAACAGAGCAATTCTTCTCACCCGATTAGCATGCCAAACTTCTTTTAAGATGCGACTCAGGACTATACAATTTTGGTAGGTAAACCACACTTAAACTCACAAAAAAAATATGGAATTCATTTCCGAGAGAGAAAGTTTAGCCTACATACCTCGATTGAGCTTTTCTTAAGTCCTACTATACTCCGAGACTCTTAGCAACGTCAATATCTTAGGGACATGACAAATCGAACCACAAGTTAGAGAAGTGATCATATTTCTAGTTCATTTGAGCATATTTTCAAACATTAAGTGGGTATCATGCTTTTAAAACTATTTTGTGAAAGATCCTACCATCCCTCATCCCATCCTTAGCTCAAGACCTAACAAAATACTCTTAAGAACTCATGCATGAAAGATATCCACTTCTATCCTCATCAATTATACTTTTAATGGTCCATCCTAGTTATATCTAGAAATTAAGAGCTTGGATTATGGACCCTTACCTTTTAGGAAGATGACCAAGGTGCCTTTCTTGATAAATCTTTAAGGTTTAAGCAAGATATTTAGGAGAAATATTGATGAAGAACCTCTTCTCCCTCTAGGACCCCTTTTCTCTCTCTAAATGTATCAAAAAATAAGCCAAAAATGAAGGGTAGGGTGTAATATATCGACATGGGGTCGGGTTATAAAAATAAAAAAATTAACCTTACGATGTTAGGTCTGCTATAGCAGAATGGACCACAGAACGCGAATGCTGGCCGCATAATGCACCGCAAAATCAGCGTCCAAAATTGGGCTACACTGGTCTAATCTGCGACTTGATTTGCAACCTCAGATCAAAAATGCGGACCGCATAATGGACATTGAGATCGCAGATCTGACACAAGATCTCATTTTTTCCAGCCTTTGGTAATTTGGTCATAACTTTGTGTAGGAATGTCCATATGACTAACGGTTTGAAGCGTTGAAAACTAGACTCAAAGACCTTTAATATGAGAGGTTGTTCATCACATAAAACCTCATAAATATTTATATATTCTCGTTCAAAGTGGAGCCTTGTGCGAATCCATTTGAAATTTTAGCCTATTACGAAATATTTCCCATTTGGCATACACTTAGGCTTCCATTTGGACCTCACATCACTTACCATAAGACTTATACACATATTTTTACCAAGTCCAATTGATGTCCAACATGTTAATAGCACAGAAAATATCATAATTAGCCTATATAGCATCACGAAGCATCATTTTCTTAGCGAAATTTTCCGGGGCCTTACATTCTCCCCCCCTTAGGATCATTCGTCCTCGAATGAGAGGTAGAGCCTGACCCAAACACCCAACATAACATATTTCTTTTTATACCTTACCTCAAGTCCCTAAATTTGGACTAACTCCTAAATTTTTCAGAAATTTCGGCAGAGTCTCCTTTGTAACTAGACCTATCCACCTGTCAGAGAACCACCAACATCATCCTAAAAACACATCCACAACTCGATAAATTACCATAATGTATGCATAAATAATAAGAACCTCAGTATTATAAGCACCACGTTATCACGATGATACCTGGACATGGATTGCACATTTTTAAATCACAACACATATAAGGTACCTTTCAAATCAAAACCAATTGTTATACTATCAAGCAAAAATATTTTCTTTCCATGATACTTTCGGCCTTCAAGGTGGCCTTATCGACTTACAAGCTTTTCCACAACATACTTACGGAAACAATCCCAACCTCCAAACTCATATAACAAGAATGACGGCTAGATTTCTCGCATAAGCTAACTACCCATTAACTTCACCTTTAATAATTTCCATAGGAATGATATACCGAAGGCTCCCAATCACCTCTTTAGACACATATACATGGAACACCGGAATCATGGAGGGCAACGATACGACACGGGGACATCATACTCATAATTTGACCCATCTCTTTTAAGGCTTCTTAAATTCTAAAATGTACTACATCTACTTTACCCTTTGGAACAATTCGCATAGCATCTTCCTAGAAGAAACCTTGAGAATAGCTTGCGCACTTTCTTTAACTCTAGATCCTTATGCCGGACACCCGAGTTTAAACATTTTTTGACTTTTAACCATTATTCTGATAGGGCTAGAATGAATACAACCATAGAGTTCCTACCCCATTCGGTTGACCGCAGGATAACGCTACCCCTTGACATTCTTGAGCCCATATGGTATAACACTTACTATGGATTATGATGACACGATTAATCATTGCGATAAAATCATTAGTTGGAACAATAAGGCATGAAGTTTAGATAGTATATCGGTAATATAAATTATTTACGGAGGAATATCCAGGTACGTACCACCGATCGACTCTTGGAGTGTGGGGAAGATTGAATTATCAAGAGTGGGAATACTATGATACCTTGAATGAGATAGGGGTTTCAAGGTATAATGTCGAATTACACTCCTAATATTGATTGATACAAGGAACATGTGCCATAAGCCCATGATAATGAAATAGAAGTTAAGCACTTGTGAGGTTAGTATACTCTGAACCTCTCAACCCTTCTTGATATCTTATCCTATACGAGAAATGATGAAGATACGACAACTTGCCTTTCAAATTAATATGCTACGCGCCAAATCTGAAACACCAAATACGAACCTTTCACGATTGAGTCCACATTGCCAGGACTCATTAAAAATATGGAGGGGGTTTCAGGTACTGACTGGAGAGGGAATAAACTCTTTTCTTATGAGATGAAGATTGACACGGTCCTATTATCATAATTCTACGGATGCGATACCTGGCCACTTTACGGCAACTTCAATACTAGGAATAAAATGAGTTACTTATTGCGGAACAATTTAAGTGAGAACGAAAGTCATACTACAATGGGAAAAGAAAAGGCCTTCTTGTGGCGGGTTTGTGAAGATCTCAAATTTCTCAGAAGCTTATTTAGATAACCGCCCCACTTCAACTGATATGCATATCTATAATAGGAGCCGAGATAGGATCTCATGTCACTAGATAGTGAAAAACTTTATAATAATATTAACGAAGGAGAAGAGTGGTTATTTGAACCATAGAAGTCATCTACACTAGGGAGAAAAGAGTGACTCAAGAAGGATCACAATACCAGGCTGCTTTACATAGAATTTGGTACCACATAGGCAAATTTTATGATGGGTTATGCATAAGCACAAGTGAATACATGTTATCTTTTTGAGTAAAATGACTTGTAAGAAATTCAAAAGATATGGTTCCTTAGTGAGAGTCTTGGAAAGTAAGTAGAATTAGTTACCCTCGAATTCTGACTCCATTCAGGAAGTAATTGTAAGACTCAATTCCACAAGAGGTTGCAAGTAAAATAATTGTAATAAAGAGGATTCATGAGTAATACATCTCGCTCAAAGGGTAGATACACAGAATGGACTATAAGGTCGTCCTGACTTTATCCCAAATTCCACAGTAATACTAGGATTGACGTATGACATAGCGAAATCAAAATCAATAAGAGCATATACACCATGAGATTGAAAAGTCAATATACCTGTAGCCACACTCGGAAAAGACTCCGACCTCTGACGCTTTCTCATAGCATAGAACCTATTTGGTCCCCCCGAGTTCTGAATATCACCCCCGACTGCTCCCTGTCCCGAAGGTGCTATAGATGAAGTAGTTGTAGAACTAGTTGGTTGCGATGAACGCCTTCCTGTGATCTGGCTGGATAAATGACAGTCTCTTTGAAGGTGACCTAACATACCACACTTGTAGCACACATTGGTACCACAGCGACATACTCCCGGATGACATTTCCCTCATTTCACACAACGGGGGCGAGGTCCACTAAACTGACTCGCCCCACCGACCTGATAATCGCCATCCTTGCATACACTATAGACTTCGCCCTCGCCCTTCCTCCAAGCTTCTAATGCGGGAGTACCCATTCCAGTTTTGGTTTGATGTGCGGGCCCTTGGAATTTCCCTGATCTACCACCCCAAACACGTTATTGGGCATGCTCACGACATGTTAAATGTTCCTTCCCACATACCGGGCAGACCGCGATAGGTCTACCAACCTAGGGCATTTATCCTTCTTGTTCCCCCTCTTTCCACAACCGTAACATATCTCTAGAGTCATCCAACATCTCCCCAAGTGACGCTTCTTGCAAACTGAGCATTCCGGCTTATTAGTACCAACAACCCTCTTTCGTTTCTTAGATGCTCTCACCACACTCTCAGGTGGTACGGAGATATTAGCAGGGACAAGGACACTTCCCTTAGCAGCAAGTTCCTCCAATCCTTCCACAACTTGACGCATCCTCCTTACGAACTCATGCGCAATCTCCCCTAAATTCATATTCAATGGCGGGGTTACTCCTTCTTCGCTGCTTCGCACTCGTGGATTACTCATCTGAGAAATGGAACATAACAAGGAAATTAGATCTCTATCTTGAGCTCTATAGCACGGTCCAGAATGTCAAAGAAGGGTGAAATTCCTAAATGTCCAAATAGCCTCCAACTTATAGACGTGGTCAACAACACACCAATAAGAAGGACTCTACTAGACACGGCTCCGAGACATCCTAGGACACTTTAAAACCTTAGGCTCTGATACCAAGTTGTCACACCCCAAAATTCGAGGAGCGCGACCGTCGTTCAACCGAGTAAACCCGACTGAACAAGCCTGCTATGTTTCATTCTACCCAAACTAGTTCATAAATAAAGAGGGGATATTATCCTATTTAATAAAACGCAAGGAACGTGTCATTAGCAACCCTTATTTCATTCTTTCTAATTGCTTCATTTAGTTTTCAAAATATTACAAGTTTACAAATTTAATGAAAAACATGCTTATTAAGTACCAAAATTTCTAGCCCGGACACCCAACATCAACCACCACCCACAATAGTCTACGGAGCCTCTAATCACAAGATAAGAGCAATAGAGAAATGCCGGCAACAAGGCTCCGGCTATACCTCAAAATGTATTCAGAAAATGAACAAAAGATACATAACATGACCCCGGGATGGAGTGGGGCTCACCAACACAGCTGACGAAAAGTAGAGGAGGTGCTACTGCCGGTGGACTGGAGTACCTGCTATAGAACCACCTA